>CM053783.1:227917552-227982925 GCA_028749045.1 Cupressus sempervirens | reverse complement strand
AAACCCCTAACTCTAACTCTAACTCTAACTAGATAATTCTAATTTTAACACTAACCCTAATCCTAACCCTAACCCTAACTCTAACTCTAACTCTATCTCTAACTTTAATTCTCCCCCTAACCCTAACCTTAACCCTTTATAATCCTAAATCTAATGCTAATTCTAACCCTAACCCTAATTCTAATCCTAATCCTAGCCCTAACTCTTACCCCTAACCCAACCCTAAATCTAATCAGGTAATCTTAACCTTAACCCTAATCTAACACTAATCACAACTCTATCTCTAACTTTAACTCTAAGTCTAACTTGAACCCTAACTCTAACTCTTATATGAACACTAACACTAACACTACCTCTAATTTTAACTCTAACTCTAATTGTAACCCTAACCCTAATGCTAATCCAAACCATAAACATAACACTAACCCTAACCCTAACCCTAATGCTAACCCTAACCATAACCCTAACACTGACCATAACCCTATCTCTAACACTAATTCTAATCCTAACCTTAATTCTAACCCTAAATATAACCCTAACTCTAACTCTAACTCTAACTCCAACCCTTAGTTGAACTCTAATTCTAACTCTATCTCTAACCCTAACCCTAACTCTTATTCTAACCGTAACACTAACCCTAACTATATTTGTAACCCTAATTTTAACCCTCACCCTAATTCTTACCCTTATCCTAACCCTAACTCTATCTCTATTTCATAACTATATTTCTAACCCTAATTCCAACGTTAACTCTAATCCCAACTCTAAATCTAATTTTAAACCTAACCCTAACCCTAACTCTAACTCTAACCCTGATTGTGACTCTAACCCTAACAAGAACCCTAATTCTAATTCAAACCCTATCCCTTACCCTAATTTTCATCCTAATGCTAACCCTAACTTTAACTCTAACCCTAACCCTAACCTTAACACTAACCTTAAACTTAATTCTAACCTTAACCCTAAACTTAACTCTAACACTAACCCTAACCCTAACTTTAACACTAACCTTAACCATAAACATTAATTTTTCCCTAACTCTAACCCTAAATCTAACTCTACCATAATTGGACTCTAACCATAACCCTAACCCTAACTTTAATTTTGGCTTAAAAATTTTCCCTAACCATAACTCTAGAACCTTAACCCTTACTCAAGCCCTAACCCTAACCCTAACCCTAACCCTGGACCTACTATAACCCTAACCCTAATCATAACCATAAGTCTAACCCTAACCTTAACCATGAGCATAACTCTAACCCTAACCTTAACCATAAACATAACTCTATGCCTAACTCTAACCCTAAATCTAACTCTACCATAACTAGAATCTAACCCTAACCCTAACTTTAATCCTAACTAAAACCCTAACCCTAATCCTAAACCTAACCTTAACCCTGACTCAAACCCTAACCCTATCCCTACAATAACCCTAACTCAATCCCTATAATAACCCTAACCCTAACCCTAACCTTAACCATGAGCATAACTCTAACCCTAAATCTAACACTACCATAATTGGACTCTAACACTAACCTTAACCATGAGCATAACTCTAACCCTAAATCTAACACTACCATAATTGGACTCTAACCGTAACCCTAACCCTTACTTTAATCTATGCTCAAACCCTAACCTTCACTCTAACCTTAACCTTGACTCAAACCCTAACCCTAGCCTTACTATAACACTAACCCTAATTATAACCATAACTCTAACCCTAACCTTAACTATGACCATAACTCTAAACCTAACCTTAACCATAAACATAACTCTAATCCAAACCTTAACCATAACCATAACTCTAACCCTAACCTTAACCATAAACATAACTCTAACCCAAACCTTAACCATAACTCTAACAATAACCATAACTGGAACTCTAACCCTAACCTTAACCATAACTCAAACCCTAACCCTAACTCTAGCCCTAACCCTAATGCTAAACCTAACCCTTATTCTATCCCTAAGGTTAACATTAATTGTAATGGTAACTTTGTCCCTAACCATATATCTATGTTTGACTATAACATTTTACATTACAATATGCCAAAAGGAAAATTTATTTTTTTAAACCATAATCCTACCCCTAAATCTAACCCTAAATATAACCCTAACTGTAAATCTAACTCTACCATAATTAGACTCTAATCCTAACCCTAATCCTTAGTTTAACCTTCACTAAAACTGTAACCTAACCCTAACTCTAACCTTAACGCTGACTCAAAACTCTAACTCTAACCTTACCCCTTACTTTAATCTAGATGAAAACCATAACCCTAACCCTATCCTTAACCCCAACTCAAACCCTTACCCTAACCTTAACCTTGATGTAACTCTATATACAACCCTAACTCTAAATATAAACCTAACCTTAACCATCACCCTAAAACTAACCCTTTCTCTACCCCTTTCTCGAACTCTAACTGTAAATCTAATTTTAACCCTAACCCTCAGCCTAATTATAACCCTAATTTAAACTCTAACTCTAGCCCTTATTCGAGCTCCAATTCTAACTCTACCTCTAACTCAAACCCTGACTCTAATTCTAATCCTACCCCTAACTATATGTTTAACCTAAACCCTTATTCTTACCCTCTCCCTTTCCCTAACCCTAACCCTAACTCTAATTCTAACCCTAACTATATTTGTAACCCAAATTCTAACCCTAATCCTAACATTAACTCTAACTCTAATTCTAAACCTAACCTTAACTATAACCCTAGCAAGATTCATAATCCTAAAAATAACCTTGGCCCTAACCCCAATGCTAATACTGACTCTAATTGTAACTCTATTCCTAACCGTAACTCTAACCCTATCCATAAATCAAACCCTAACAATAGCCCCAACCATAACACTAACCCTAACCCTAACTATAACTCTACTCTTCAATATAACATTTTACGTAACAATATGCTTAAAATAAAACTAAATTAAAGTGATGCAAATAAACACCATATATAGAATTAAAAAATAAAATATTCAAGAATAATTTTATAGTAAGTTTATACAATTGTATTTAAAAAGAAATAAATAATTCAGCACTTACCTTAAAAAAATAGAAAAATTTTAAAAATACTTTTCCTATTGCGCCGCGATTGCCACTAGCTTATATATACCTCTATATATTACGCCGAGAGTAATCGTTCTCAAGGCGCCTATTTTCATTTTCATAAATCCCACTTGTGATTAAAATAACATTGGAATTAAATGAAAATAGGCACCTCGAGAACGATTGCTTTCGGCGTAATATATATAGAAGTATATATAAGCTAGTATATAAAATGTTGGATGACCCACAGGAAGTGATACCATTGACTTCAGATTTGATCCAATATAATGACCCATTTTCAATAGACTTTTACATTTTAACAATTTCTACGCACTGACTTAATGGGATATAGATTGAGTACTAGTCGAAACCGCGTGCAAGTTGGCTGTGAAACCCATTAGAAGACGTCGTTTGAGACTGAGTCCACTGTAATATTTCATCTCAAATAGTTCATAGATTTATCGGCCTTGCATATTAAAGTCCGAAGATTGGGCTGAAACAAAAGATCATGCTAAAAATGATGAGCGAACCAGTAATGGACGGGGCTGAGTTCTGGAAAGCGGGAGAGTCGAAGACTGATTTTAACGACGTTTACGACTGGATATG
Source organism: Cupressus sempervirens (assembly GCA_028749045.1). NCBI lineage: Eukaryota > Viridiplantae > Streptophyta > Pinopsida > Cupressales > Cupressaceae > Cupressus > Cupressus sempervirens. The sequence continues at coordinate 227,979,264 of CM053783.1, read as the reverse complement.
CCATCTCTACCGGTCAGGACATAAATGTCCTCCGCTTTTGCTGAACATTTATTTTGGCGACACAGATTCATTTGACAACACAGGATCACTTTTCCTTGAATCCGAATTTCAAGGTATTAGTAACGTCGATCTCTTTATCTCGTCGGATATGGGTAGGCATTCTAGTCTTAGAATCTGCTCTACTGGGATTGTTGGACAACTTGTTTGTACGTGTGTATTGCAATGCCTTCGACTGTAATGACATCCCACAAATGGACATCTTGCTGGGCACAATTGGACCTGCCAAATACAAGCAAGTATTTAACTCTCTCTTTTCAGTTGCCTGCTTTTCCTTTTTGTATTATTCCATATTTCAAATCTTCGAAAGGTGGGTGGATAAATTGCCATGTCGTAGAGCAGAGGAAATTCTGTCAATCACAGGAGTTCCGACTCAGACTTCTCAACTTCCAGACATTTACGACTGCGTATGCCACCTCGACCAGAAGAAATCAAAGAAGCGTGAATTCCTTCCGCTAAATGTTCATTTTGGCCCAGCAAATTCACTCCTCCTTTCATCCGAATTTATAGCTTGCGATAAAATCTCCCTCTCTATCTCCTCAGCTGTTCATAAACTTTTTGATCTTGGGATTGTTGAAGTAGAATCACGCCAGAGTAACATGTTTCAGGTATTCTTGAACCTGTGGGCATGTGTGCATCTAAAAGTCTTCGATCTAGATCTCGTGAAGCTCCAGCAAACGAAAACCCAGCTGAGGACAATTGAATCTGCTAAGTACAAGCAAGCATTCAACTCTCTCTTTTCACTCGCTTGATATTCTTTTATGGTGCATTTCTGATCTGAAATCTCCAAAAGCGAAGCACAGAAATTGTTTTGTCATAGAGTAGAGAATATTTTGTCACTCATAGGACCTAGTGCAACTAGTTATGTGCTAAGGCATTTTTCTGCCGAGTTCACTTGCAAGTGCTTATTACACGGCGAGATTGATAATAAAGGGGGAAATAATGATTTGAGAATATCCTAATGCAGTTCAAGTCTTCCGGGATTCTGGAACATCAACAGCTACAGTCCAATACTGTCAATGCGCAGAATGGGCGAGGGACGGCTTGCTGATAAGCAACTCTGCAACGCCTTGAATTACCAGCAGCTGCAATGTGTCATTCAATTCCGCTATGTGGTTAACGTCTTCAGAGACTTTATTGAAGTTAGGGTGGAAAATGATAATGTTGAGTGCAATGTAATTCGACTGGATCCAACACTAGAACAAAAGTCAATTCCAACAAGCCTTGAAGATGAGCGGCACTTTCCAGCAAAGATTGGCATAACTATATGTTAATTATTGTTAGTTGGACAGCTGCTATTTTTGACCCGGAAATAGCAGCACTATTTATGGGTAGCTTGGACAGTTGTTCGTCCTTATCTATGAATAGCGGTTGTATTTATGGGTGGTTTGGACAGCTGTTTGTCCACTTGCCAAAAATTAGTAAATGGTTATTATTTACTAATTTTAGAGATTCCCTTTTGGACACCTTGCAACCAATTCTATTATTGGCTGTTGAGTTGTCTTAATCTCAGCCGTTGGTTTGATTTAATCTCGGTCGTTGGTTTACCAACGAGAGTAGTATAAAAAGGGGTCTAGGGGGCATTTGGAGGACACAGAAGAAGAATCTTTGGGAGAAACGTTTGCAGTTTTAGCAAACAGTCTTGCAGTGTTAGCAAGGGCGCAGTGTTAGCGCAGGGATGAAGCTTTGGTGAAGCTGTTTGCAGTGTTAGCAAACAGTCTTGCAGTGTTAGCAAGGGCACAGTGTGAAGCTTTGGTGAAGCTATTTGCAGTGTTAGCAAGGGCACAGTGAAAAGCTTTGGAGAAGCAGTTTGCAGTGTTAGCAAACAGTCTTGCAGTGTTAGCAAGGGCGCAGTGTTAGCGCAGGGATAGCAGTGAGAAATATCAGCGGGAGAAATTAGGAGGTTGTCAGAGTTCTGCCAGTGTGAGGCAAGGAATTTTGTATCTCTTGATTTGCTGAAGTTTAATATAATTTCTCATCTGTAGAACTGGTTTTCCCTTTGGGGTTTTTCCAGGGACAATTTGTCCGAAAATATTGTGTTGATTCTGTTGCGCATTTCTTTCCGTATTTTAAGTGAAGTTGCAGTTGTGTTATTTTTCGATATTAGCTGAGAATTTGTTTTCAGCAGTTTAATAATCATTTGTGATAGGAGATTAATAATCAGTGACTGCAATAGTTTGATTTTTCACATGGTATCAGAGCATTGTTAAGGGTAGAAGAGTTTTGCCCTACGAAAGAAATTTTGATCTCTTTAGATTTATTATTGCTTTAAACCCTTGAGATGGCTTCAGCTGGTTTGAGAGATCAGGATAGATTGGATGGTGCCTCAAATTTTGGTGTCTGGAAGGCCAGAATTTCTTTATTGTTGGAAGAGAATGGTATCAAGGATTATGCTACCAGTGGTGTACCTGTACCAATGGATGCAACACAGCTTGCAGCATATAGGAAGGACGATGCCAAAGCGAGGAGGATTATCCTTGATGGTGTCAAGGATCATATTGTTCCACATATCTCAGAGCTAGATACAGCAAAGAAGATGTGGGACGCCATTCTAAATCTGTACCAGAATGCTACAACTAACAGGAAGTTGATTCTCAGAGAGAAGCTAAAGAATACCCAGATGAATCAGGGAGAAGACGTCACAAGTTACCTCACCAGGCTCAGACTTGTCAAGGATGAGTTAGCAGTTGTTGGAGATAGCCCTAGTGATGATGAGCTAGTGAGAATAGCCCTAAATGGGTTTACTAAACAATGGAGTGTCTTTGTTCAAGTTGTCAGTGGACGAGATACTTTATCGAGTTGGGATCGACTATGGACTGATTTCACTCAGGAGGAGTTTAGACTAAGTCTTGTTAATGGGGCCAACAAGAGTCAGAAAAATGAGGTGGAACAAGAGAACGTTGCCCTAGCGGGTAAAGGGAAAGCAAAGAAGGGATCTAGCAAAGGATCAAATTCACAAAGTGAAAAGAAGAAGAAGGACCTTTCTAAGGTTAAGTGCTTTGGATGTCATGAGTTTGGCCACTATGTCAGTGATTGCCCAGAGAGGAAAAAGGGTAAGAAGCAGGTGGTAGCTTCAGCAAGTGCAGAAGAACTCTCCAGCAGAATGGAAGATGAGTTTGCACTCATAGCTTGTATGGTTAGCTCAACCTCGCAGTGTGTTTGGTATATAGATAGTGGGGCATCATTTCATATGACAGGAGTTAGAGAGTACTTCTCCAGTTACAAGGAGGAGGACACCAACATCCAGATTTCTATGGGAAACTTGTCCAAACTCAACCCTGTTGGGAAAGGGACTGTTCAGTTTCAGAGGGAGAATGGAAAGATAATTCCTCTTCATGATGTGTTATATGTGCCGGGCTTAGGTATGAATCTGATTTCTGTATCTGTTCTTCAGGATAGGGGGTATAATGTACTCTTTAGAGGGACACATGTGTTGATTAAGCACAAGGATTGGAAATCACCCATAACTATTGGAGTTAGGAGTGGTCGCCTTTATAGATTGCAGTTTGATACTCCTAAGGCACTTATGAGCAACAATAATCCTAGAGATCTTGGAGAGCTATGGCATAGGAGGTTGGGCCATATTCATCATGGAGCACTTAGATTGCTTCCTGAGACCGTGACAGGTGTTCCGGAGGTGAGCACAGAGCATGATGATGTATCTAAGGAGAAGGATGTAGATCCCACTTTATATAGACATGTGATTGGTTCGCTTATGTATCTGGTCAACACTAGACCAGATATAGCATTTGCAGTAAACTCTCTTAGTCAGTTCATGGTTGAACCAAAGAGAATGCATTGGATAGAGGCTAAGCATGTGCTATGTTACTTGCAGGGTACAGTCGAGTATGGGATCAGATATGTTTGAGGTGAAGGTATCAAGTTGATAGGCTATACTGACGCAGATTGGGCAGGAAGTACAACAGACAAAAGGAGCACTTCAGGGTGTTGTTTCAGCTTGGGATCAGGAGTTGTATCTTGGTTCAACAGGAAGCAGAAGTCTGTGGCTCTAAGTTCAGCAGAAGCAGAATACATAGCAGCTAGCATGGCGACATGTGAAGCTATATGGCTTCGGAAGTTGTTAGTAGCCTTGTTTGGTCAGAAGGTTGAGACTACTATGATACATTGTGACAATCAGAGTTGCATAAAGTTGTCTGAAAATCCAGTGTTTCATGATAGGTCTAAACATATAGATATCAGATATCACTTCATCAGAGATTGTGCACAAAGGGATACTCAAGAGTTTGTGGGAGCTCCTAGGAAGAGTACTAGACAGCGAAGACAACCAGCCAAGTTCAATGACTATGTTAGTCAGTTGGTAGATAGTGAGCCTTCTAGCTATCAGGAAGCTGTAGAACATCAGGTATGGCGAGATGCTATGGTTGAGGAATATTCTTCAATAATGCAGAATGATGTGTGGGAGGTAGTACCTAGACCAACAAATAGGGCTGTAGTTGGATCACGCTGGATTTATAAGATAAAGCATGGTGCAGATGGTAGCATCGAGAAATACAAGGCTAGGTTTGTGGCAAAGGGGTTCTCTCAGAAGGAGGGAATAGACTATGAGGAGACATTTGCTCCAGTTGCCAGGTATACTTCTATACGAGCTGTAATCTCACTTGCAACACAGATGGGATGGCAGATCCATCAAATGGATGTCAAGACAGCATTCCTCAATGGTGAGTTGAAGGAGGAGGTATACATAGAACAACCAGAAGGCTTTATAGCACACAGCAAAGAGACCCACGTGTGCAGATTGAAGAAAGTTGTTCGACTACAATACATACCTACAGATGAGCAGGTAGCAGACATTTTGACGAAGGCTTTGGGAAAGGCCAAATTTATCTTATTCAGAGATAAGATGGGTGTCATACAAAACAGCTTCCTCGCTAAGAGGGAGTGTTAATTATTGTTAGTTGGACAGCTGTTATTTCTGACCCGGAAATAGCAGCACTATTTATGGGTAGCTTGGACAGCTGTTCGTCCTTATCTATGAATAACGGTTGTATTTATGGGTGGTTTGGACAGCTGTTTGTCCACTTGCCAAAAATTAGTAAATGGTTATTATTTACTAATTTTAGAGATTCCCTTTTGGACACCTTGCAACCAATTCTATTATTGGCTGTTGAGTTGTCTTAATCTCAGCCGCTGGTTTGATTTAATCTCGGTCATTGGTTTACCAATGAGAGTAGTATAAAAAGGGGTCTAGGGGGCATTTGGAGGACACAGAAGAAGAAGCTTTGGGAGAAACGTTTGCAGTGTTAGCAAACAGTCTTGCAGTGTTAGCAAGGGCGCAGTGTTAGCGTAGGGATGAAGAAGCTTTGGTGAAGCTGTTTGCAGTGTTAGCAAACAGTCTTGCAGTGTTAGCAAGGGCACAGTGTGAAGCTTTGGTGAAGCTGTTTGCAGTGTTAGCAAACAGTCTTGCAGTGTTAGCAAGGGCACAGTGAAAAGCTTTGGAGAAGCAGTTTGCAGTGTTAGCAAACAGTCTTGCAGTGTTAGCAAGGGCGCAGTGTTAGCATATCAGCGGGAGAAATTAGGAGGTTGTCAGAGTTCTGCCAGTGTGAGGCAAGGAATTTTGTATCTCTTGATTTGCTGAAGTTTAATATAATTTCTCATCTATAGAACTGGTTTTCCCTTAGGGGTTTTTCCAGGGACAATTTGTCCGAAAATATTGTGTTGATTCTGTTGCGCATTTTTTTCCGTATTTTAAGTGAAGTTGCAGTTGTGTTATTTTTTGATATTAGTTGAGAATTTGTTTTCAGCAGTTTAATAATCATTTTTGATAGGAGATTAATAATCAGTGACTGTAATAGTTTGATTTTTCACACTATAGGACCTCTAGTTGAATCCCATGTCCACTCTGTTTCATTGGGCAAATCATCACAGAATCCCATCACAGATATTGGGAGAGGGGAAACTATGGAGGCCACTTTTGAACCGCCAAATCCCCCTGGTTTGAAGCTTTCCAAAGCCGTCACATCCGAAACAAGCATAAACAGTTGGGTGTTTGAGCAATCCTCCGTCAACAGGCCACATGTAGATCGAGAATGGACTCTCTATGATAGCGCTATGGGAAAGGCGGTGTCTAATTATAAGCCTCAAAAGGTTTTAGTCTTCAAGTCCAAGACTTGGTTCGGCGATAGGTATTCAAAACCCTGCAAAGCTTTCACAGCACAAGGAGGGGTGTTGTTTGGAGGAGATGAGTATGAACACCCAATAACATGGAGGCTCCACAGAGATTTAGAAGGTCAAACCGTGAGCTGGGTTATGAAAGGTGAGGTCTGCTTGGCCTATTTCTCCAATAATTGCAGGTCTGCACATGTCGAGATTGCAAATCACCAATTTTTTCAAGTGTTTCAAATTCCACTGGTGCAGTCCACACCCAACTGATCTTTTCGAATCACAAAAGATAGGGGAACAGTTTAAACATTACACACTAAATTTCTATATCAAAAGTGTTAAATAGTTGAATTTGATTTTTTTTCCCAAGCTTAATTCTTCTTTTAGTGTGATATTTAAGGGTAGCCAAAAGGAGACTTTCTTCCTTCACAGATAAGCTTGCTATTTCATTTATATGCATCTAATTCTTCTTTTTGTGTGTGATATTTAAGGGTAGCCAAAAAGAGACTTTCTTCCTTCTAGGATAAGGTTGCTATTTCATTTATATGCATCTATGATAATGAATACTTTTCAACTGCTTATGCTATTGAGAGTCTATTTCCCCTGTAATGTTCATATAAGGTATTTCTAGGAACGCTTGTTTCTATTCCAAAATTGATGATTAAGTGCTCACAAAATATTCAAATTGTGATTTCAATTTTACTTACTATTGTCCTTTTTAACTTCATAGTATTGTGATTCCAATTTTACCTAATATTATCCTTTTAACTCAGTATTGTAGAGTGGATCTCTAAAGGTATAAAAGATCTCCCTCCAAACCAGGATGCAAGCTTAAAACCTACTGATACATGATAGGACAATTCCTACTACAAACGGCTCCCTTGATGCCCACCAAAGCATCCCTTATAGCTCATTCCAAGCTCTCTACTTGACAAGGCCCCGAAGAGGCATCTCTCTACCAAACTGATTGATGCTTCTACTCATATAATTAATGTATTGGATCCCCCATCGCCCAATATATCCCATATCGAGTTTCAATGGATCCAGGTTATTCTATAGATCCAGCAGATGACCTTGATTTGTCTTAACGAAGTAACACATTTGTAATGCTACTAATAACTGTGGCTCGAGTTATCCTCGTCTATGTTTTGAATTGGTATTTATGGACACTCTATGTTCTTATAAAGATGTACCATAATTGATAAGTAGGAGATATTTTACTCTCAGTTCGACTGCTTTGTTCTTTGGTGTTTTACAATTTTTCCTCCAAAAGCAGGGCATTCTTGAGAATTATTCTATAATTCTTTGTTAATCCTATGTTATAAACAAATTGCATTGAATTTCGTTGTTGATTAGAGAAATGGAATTTAGATTTGCAGATGTAGATGATACGTTGTATCCTTCAAGATAACGAATGGCCACAACATTTCGGAAGAATATTGACAGTATGAAGGCTAACCAATACAAAGTTTGAACACAAAATTCTTCAAAATTTAAATTTGGGTTTTCCGTCGATTAAATCTAATTGTGAAATGGGAATGAGAAGATGGTGGTCTGAAGACTGAAAGATAAAGGTGCTAGCAATACACGAAGCCTCTGCTGCCGAGAGACATCGTCATGGAGCCTCTCGTTCGGACAGTATATTGCCATGGAGCCACCCCCTACGAAAATATACAGCGTAAAGCTCTCACTCACAATATATAACTAAAAACTAACACATCCAAAATTTTCATAGAATTAAACTACCAATTTTGCACACAAAGACTGAAATCCAACCACAGGATAAAGAAACCCTATATCTTCATAGGCTTAAATGCATATCAAAATAAGAAAACACCTTTCAAAGAAATTTAAACACAAATCAAAAAAATAGCAAACCAGAGTACAAAAAATCATCACTCCGTCTGCAAATATTGCACTGGAGAGCCTGCATGCAAAAAAATCCATGTCCCTGCATTTCACTCTATTGCTTTCGAATATTGAAGAGAAGGGCTCATGTATGACGATCTGCCCTATCCTAACTGTTAAATGATTATTATTTAAACTTAATTTAAATTTACTTAGGATAAATGCATTATTTTATTATTTATTTGGTTAGACATCTAGGAGTATGTGTACTTATATGAGTTGTCATGTTGACAACACAAGAGTTAGCAACTCTATTTTAGCACATGGTGTCTACAACACTAGAGTTTGCATAATTAATAGAGTTGTCATGTAGACAACACAATTATTCACACTTTTAATTAAGCACATAGTGTCTACAACATAATTTTACGTGACACAACTTTATAAGCTTATCCTCTCATCATCGCACTAACTCCTGTGCTCAATGGAGGATAATCCAATTTTGAGTATTTAACACTTTTAGTGTTAGAATGAAGCTTAAAGTGTGATGTTTAAGCCATTCGTGATTCCCCCTATTTGGTTGACCAAAAATATTTCATTGTTATACTAGGGATAGATGAGTTACATCTCCTTCTGTCAACACTCTTTCAGAAGTCAAAAAGAAAAAATACATACATGAAAATGTTGGGGAATTACAAGGCTTTTTGGACTCATGTTGTATGATTTTATCATAAAGGTCATATTTTGGATTGGTAGGCAATGCATAAAAATGCGGTGGATGTCCCTACATTCAACCGTGAGAAAAGCCATAGAGAAGACCGACGAAGGGCCCTGTTATAGAACTTTTATTTAATGATTTTTAAATAAATTTAAAATAATAAAAGTGTAAATATATGTTGTAAAGTTTTTAATGCTGATAGGCATTCTACAATGCCATAATCGGTGGAGTGGGATGGTCTGAGCGTGTTAATGTTAACTTTTATTTTTCTAAGTTAAATTTGACAACCCATCTACATGTCAAAATTTTAAATCTTATTATAAATAGAATATACATTTTTAAAATAATTTAATAAATACCACATTAAATATTTTTTTTAAATATAATATTTGGAGATATAAATCATCCATTTTTAAAAAATTAAAATTAAAATTAAAAGCTTAAATTAGTAAAAACCTAAATAAATGGAGATAAAGGAAATATTTTAAAGATTTTTAAATAAATTTAAAATAATGAAAGTTTAAATATATGTTGTAAAGTTTTTTTAAAATTGTAGAAGGTTTGAATTCAATATCATTTTTATCTTGATGGTATTTAACATTTAATAGTATTATTATGAAATATTATAGTATGAGACTTGTATTGTTCTTATTTAGATCTGTATCTATGATCAATAAATGGCTCTAAAAATTGCTTTGGCTTATATGAACATGATAAAGAAATCAAATTAGTGTCAAAGTATAAACATATATTTGATAAAAATCAAATTGAAAATAATGAATGCTTAGAATTTAGTTGCTTTTATCTTATGATATCTAAACCTTAAAAAAGGTTCATGGTGTTTTTAAAGTAATGTGTTAAAATGTGAGACTCCTACTCTCATCAATTAAACCCATAATCAAATCAATTATATGATCTTAGAATAATTGTTAAAGATGTGATGGTATATGTTATGATAAAATGCTATTGTGTTCCTCTCAATTAAAGTGTTCTTTGGCAAATCCTAGTTGGCTCAATAGTATTTGATAATTTTGGATGTTTGAGTGAATGTATTTAAATAAAATTTAACGTTCGAATAAAAAAAAAAATGAAATGGGAAAGTCTACAATGTCTAGTGGGTGGATGTTATTCAAATTTAAATTTATATTTTGAAGTTATACATTTCAACATTACTATTGTGAACAATCTAGATCAAATTTACACTAGTAGATCTTATCCAAGATGAGGCCTAATGACATGAAATTAATGCATACAATTATATTTCATCTATAAGTTTCTTAATCTAGTCAAAATGTGTGAACACAAAATAATCTAGTCAAAATGTCTGAACAATTGATGAAGTGGGACACTATATATATCATTAATTTTTCCTCCTAGTCTTGTGTGTGTGTGTGAAATTATATGATGGTGTGTCAAAAAAAAAATATATCAATAAGAAAATTATTTAATTATCTTAAATACTCAAATGAACATAAAATATATAGTTCACAGTTATGATCTCCTTCCACTATAACTCCAACAACCTACGAAAGTGAAAAATTAATGTAATGAATGACATCTATCAAATATTTAAAAATAAATATATTGAATTTATTTCTAGCAAAGAACAAGAGCTTTGTTAGAGCATAAGTTCCTACCTATTGAGTGGGTGTAATGACTTGACAAAAAAATTACTTAGCACAGATGTTGTTGGAGTTTTACATTAATTTGGGTTAACTCTAGGTTTAGATTTAGGTCAATAGTTTGATAAATAAGCACTAAATAAAGTTCATATTAGTTTGTGGGAAGTTGCATTTTGTAGATGGTTATTCACAAGAATAATGACTTATAAAGACATTGTTATTCAATGTAATAAGCATCCCATTGTAGCGAATGTATATCCAATATAAATCAAATCAATATCATTTTGTTATACAATGATTTGAAGACACTATTATTTTCAGGTGTGAAGAACCAAATATACCTAAAAATACAACAAGTTAGAACAATTATAGGAATGAATTTTCAATTTTCATATATTGTACATTTCTTCAAAACCTTCATTTATTAAACTCTAACTATATTTATTTTACCATGTTGTATTAATATATAATCTACTGTCACATATTTCTAGAGTTATCACCCTCAATGTTTCCTCTTGTTTAGTTATCTATTTCAATAATGTTATATAATTTTAAAAAAATAAATTTATTGGTGAACATTCTAATCTTATTGCAAAGATATCCTTTTAAAAATAAGAAAGTAAAAATTAAGGATTGAATGGAATGAAAAAAATAATTTCATATGAAAACTACAAGAAAATGTGCCTAAAAGAGTGTAAACCAAGGTGAAAGTAAAATTATTAATAACTTAATTGAAAACTAGATTAGATCATTTTAGGTATAAAATATTAAAACAGACTAATTACAATGATGAATGTGAATAGAAAATAAAAACATATATGTTTTAACAAGAGATTGAAAAAGAATAACACTGAGCATTGCATTTGTAATGATATATATCAAACATATAGACAATTTGAAAAAATTTATTTGGAAAAATAAAACTTAATAAACAACAAACTTCACATTTCAGTAACACATTACTTGGCTCACAATAAGTTTGAACAAATTGGCATGAATTGTGAAAACTAGATATCGATAAACTTCAAACTAAAAATAACTATCTAGAAATTGAAATTAAAAATTGTATATTAATATATTAACCTAATATATCTTTAAAATATTATTAGAATCTTATATTTCAATTTTTTCTAAAGTTGGACAAATAAATGAATGCATTGTCTGCTTGTCTGAACACATTGCAGATTGAATATGCGGAAACAAGAAATCTAAAATTAGATAAGTTAGCACTAGTGGCATGCCATCTAGATAATTCCCAACCTTTCAAATTATGATATTTAGTGAACAATTTACTTTTCAACTATTTCCCTGCCATTTGTCTTTGTCCCATAGTGAATAAGAAACAATTTCTAATGAAAATGTTGAATGCTTTAAACTATTGGGGAATCAAAAAAATTATGGCAATTTCTCCCGATTAGAAAGGCCTCTGAGGTAGATTATCTGAGGCTATTTTCATACAAGGTTTTTTATTTAGGATGGATAGTATGGAATTAATTTCAGCTAACAACAGAGATAATACCTACATGGTAGGCCATGAGTTTAATTGGAATTTTAGTGTGGATCTTGGTTTCTAGATTGATAAATTTGACTCTTCAAATCAATCCATTATGCAGCTTGCCATTGCTAGCTTTGTTTAAATTGGTGTCATTTTTCGCCCAATAAGTTGCAGCACATTGTTTGATCATGACTCATTAATGTTTAGTAACTCAACTTGTTATCTAATTTTTTTCTTGGTTTGGAGGTTATTTTGTGGCAATGAGACCTACCATAGTAGAAGTTGCATATGATTGAGCTTTTGAACAACTTTTATGAGGTCATGACTAATCAAAGGTTCCAAAAAAAGGCTCGCATGATTAATATTTATGATTCATTCAACTTATATCTATAGATTTTTTTTTAATATTTAGTTAAAATTTAAGTTAAACACTAGTAAAACTAGAATTTATCAATGAGAAAAGAGAAAACACGGGAAAAAGTTAAATTTTAAAATAAGATTTAACAAATTTTAGAATCTTAGATTTTCTACATTGTAATAATTAATAAATTTAATCTACTAAAAGTAGGAACTATAATAATGATAAACCATTAAAAAAATTAAATTTAATAATAATAACCATTCATCTTTTCTATAAATACCATGAACTATCATTTTATACTCCCATTATACCATTAGTTACAATAAAAAAAAACACACCATTTTGTTTCAGTGAGAAACAATCCTTAAGAGCCATTTCGTTGTTATTCCCCTTCCATAACAATCAGCCTCATCAAATGACATTAACTAGGAAATGTAAATAATTATAAATATGCTATACTAAATGTCATCTCTATAAGCAATTGATGAAAGGAAAGTATTCAATCTCTACAATTCAACTTAAACATTTAATCCCCGCGGTTCCAATTGACTAACAATATTAGAATGTCTAATTAAATATAGTAAAAATTAGTTTCCATGATAAAGTTACATATGCCACATGTTACAGTTCAAACCATGGATACTTGTATGGACTCAAGAGGACCATATTTGTTATAGTATGTTGGAGTCTAAACAGATCAAATATCAAAAAAAAAATTATTTTTCAAAGAGTGACATGATTAATAAAAAAGAAAATATAGACTATCGGTTCCAATCAAATTTTCCATAATTTTAGAATAGCAACAACCTTCCTTTTTCTAGGATGAACCAATGCATGCTCGAAAAACATTTCACAGCTAATCCATCTAATCTCAATCTGCTACAACATGGAATCCTTCACTCATGACCAAATAGTTTACAATTATAAGAGTGGAAAGAATCCAACATGCAAGGACATGCACTCTTTACAATAGAGCTTCCTAGGAAAATTTACATCACTGAATAAGAAACTAACACGTACTCAACCTCTAGCGGTGGTCATACTGTTGTCAATGAGAAATGACAACTTACTCAAACTAACATATAGAAAGTCTTATTTTGGTGATTAATGAAAAATAAAGGAGTAAAAAATAAACACAATAATGCTGCCAACTTGGTAGCAATAAGACACTCCTGCAAGTCCCAACAATTGCTTCAGAGGACATGGCTTAAAGAAAGATTAAAAAGAAATGATATTATGTACACATGGCTTTTGTTTTAATACCAAGTTATCATGGTAAGCCATTACTAGTACTTACAACTACATAGATACAATTTGGGGTTTTTAAACACTCAGCGTGCCAATAGAATATTCATATGAAAACCATACAAAAGGACAAGACAATGCATATTGCATTGTAGTAGATCTATTGAGTGGGACTAAAATAACACCAAAGAACACTAAAGTATATAGGGGTTAGTTTTATTTTTCTTTATTAACAAAACCTTCATGCCCTTCCATGATAAAGGTACAATTTTTTCAAAGGGAAAACAAAGCTCGCAATGTGACTCAAAAAATATGTTTTTATAGTAATACAAAAGTTCAAATTTAATTTATTTTAAAAATAATGAATCCTACCAAAATTAACACCTTCGCATGTGGGGACATATAAAGTATCATTGATCGATTCATTACATGCCTATTACAGATATGTTCAATTTTCTAATAAAATCCATCTTTTAAAAAATAAAATGTTTCAAAGCCCTATAGCCAAATTTGATAAGGAAATGTTTTTTTTCTATGCATTTAAAATCATAAAATCATTCAACTAGAATTTAATGCCAAAAGATAGAATTAGAAGAATATAAAAATCCTCACTTAAAATCCACCTACTTGAGATACTGAAGATGTAACACTGACATATTTTTTAATTTGTCAAAAGATTTTCAATTTTAAGGCATGACAATTTTAAGAATGTGTAGCATTAGGGAAGGTAATATTGATATAACTAAGGCTATCTTTGCAACACCCATACATCCAGGGCCAAGTGAAGAATCACAAATGGATTTTTATCATTATTCTAGTTTAAAAAGAGAACAAGCAACAAAAAAAAGAAGAAAAATATTCCATTATCTAATGGGACTTACCTAATAAGGACACTGTAATGTCCCCATTTCTAAGATCAATTTTAATAATAGAGTTAATATAAGGAATAAATAAATAAATAAATATAGTATAATATAATTGCACTTGATGAAGTTAAATAAATAATAATATCACATTTATAAGGTTAAATTTAACAAATAACATTAATAAAATAATAAAATTATTATATAGCATAACTTAATATTATTAAATATATTATTTTTATCAAATTGATATGGTATAATATTATATCAATAAAATAGTATAATGTATCTAATTTAAAATTAATAAAGTAACATAGATAAATTCTTTAATAAATATATTAAAGAGATTAGTAACATATAATATAATATTTTGAAATCAATTATCAATTATTAATATAATAATAAGATGAACATAATAAAAATAAAATATTATATTCTATTATAATAATTATAATATTAGAATGGATATGATCCTATATAATAAATATTACAAACCATTTAAAAGATCACGTTAGTAATGAATTTATATAATAAAATAACCATGCTCGATCGGTTGCATCCATTCAAAGATATTTATATAGAAGCAGACTACTCAGACGGAGGGGACATAATAGTTCACGGGGGTGGGAAAGAAAGAGGAAGTAACTACCATGGACGGAGGAGTGGGAGAACAATTCACGCAGAGGAATGAATAGCGGGGGAGGAAATCCAAGTGGGAAACAATTGCTTTAAGAATATTGGAGAAAGAACAGAGCAGAACGTAGAGTGGGGAGGAATAAGAATGCACAGGAGAAGAGTAGAACAAATAATCAAATCAGGGAAGCAGGAAGCAAAAAATTAGAGAAGGATATAAAAGGCTATAACCAAACAAAGGCATTGAAGATATGATTCTGGTAGAGATAATTGTACCTGTTGATGTTAACGCCATCAACTACATCAGTCATGAACAGAAACTAAGACAAAGAAAAAAAACTATTTTACAGAGGCATCAATAGGTGGTCATACGTAGACTGGTATAATAGTCAGGTATTCCACTGGAACGGTTGGCAGATTGCTACTGATGTGAACACAAACATACAAGGATCAAACTCACATATTCATTCTACTAAGCGTCCAGCTGCTGACTACAAGTTATATCAAAGGCCATGTATGATGTTAAAGGTACAATCAATATAAACATAGAACATTGAGGTAAGCACCAATACAAGGTGGACAGTGACGGAAGTAATAACATTCAGGTTTGATCGAACACCATAGATAGAAGGAAGAAAATACCAAAGGAGCACACTGGCATCTATTTCAATAATCATGCTCACTAAAGTTCAGGTGATCAAGATCAGCATTAACATGATTATAGGATTTGATCTCTCATTCCCCAAATCGATGTAGAGTTCAGCATGAAGGGAGCAGGGCCTAGTCTTGTAGACGACAGGAAAGATTGGAGCCAACATCAGGAGAAATAGAGAGCTACACGTGGAAGAATATCCACTATAGCAATAGAAAAACTCAAAGCCATTCATCGCAGGAAGTCTCGTACTCAGAGGAAGAGACAGTAGAGACATATGGTTCATCTGATATTAACAATTGGAAGACTTTATGATAGAATAGTATTCAAACATCAGAAGTTGATTTCAGAGGGTGCAGCCTCTAGCATGATACATAATAAACCAAAAAGAGAAAGATCATTCAGTTCCTAAGAATACCGACTATCAGATTTTTACCAAGCCTCAAGATATTATATTTGCTTGATAATAAACTCATGTTGTGATCAATACTCATCCGAAACTTGGACAGAAGTTTTATCCTTATCATACCAATAATTACTCGACCTCTTATCAGAATGGAATGGAAATATCAGCAGATAATTAAGAGTTCGTTTGGTTGATGGAATAGGAATAGAAAAATTACAGACACCAACATGATGGATAGACTTGACCGTGCCAAACCTAAAGACAAGGGTTTTCATAGGATGATCCAAAATGTTTTTGAAAATCAATGCAATAACTCAATCGAGCTTGTTCTAGCTCTCGTCTAGAAGGTTGTATCTATTCATCCTCTTTAGCAATGCTTGACTATGGAAATTCAGCCAAACCTCTTTTCATGCAAGGTAAAAGCATCTTAGTGGCATTACAAATACGACTGAGCAAAAAATGAATAAACCACAACTCTTCTTATTTATTACGCCGAGAGGTGTTCTATACAATGGCAGCACAAATGCCTAGCACAGGAATCTGCCAAGATTCCTTGTCAATAAAAAAGAATTAGGAGCGGTTACAAACCTCCAAATTAAATATTAAAAAAGAATTCTTGAAATAATACCTGGCGGAAATAATAGGAAGCCAAATGGAGGCCGAAATAATAGGCCCAAAAAAGTAGGGCCCGAAAAAGTAGGACTTGAAAAAATAGGGCCCAAAAAAATAGGGGCGAAACAATTTCAATATGATTTTTTTTTGGTAAATATAATTTTGCATGCACATTCATGCTTATTTTTTATCATTATTCTAGTTTAAAAGAGAACAAGCAACAAAAAAAAGAAAAAAAATATTCCATTATCTAATGGGACTTACCTAATAAGGACACTCTAATGTCCCCATTTCTAAGATCAATTTTAATAATAGAGTTAATATAAGGAATAAATAAATAAATAAATATAGTATAATATAATTGCACTTGATGAAGTTAAATAAATAATAATATCACATTTATAAGGTTAAATTTAATAAATAACATTAATAAAATAATAAAAGTATTATATAGCATAACTTAATATTATTAAATATATTGTTTTTATCAAATTGATATGGTATAATATTATATCAATAAAATAGTATAATGTGTCTAATTTTATTGATAAAGTAACATAGATAAATTCTTTAATAAATATATTAAAGAGATTAGTAACATATAATATAATATTTCGAAATCAATTATCAATTATTAATATAATAATAAGATGAACATAATAAAAATAAAATATTCTATTCTATTATAATAATTATAATATTAGAATGGATATGATCCTATATAATAAATATTACAAACCATTTAAAAGATCACGTTAGTAACGAATTTATATAATAAAATAACCATGCTCGATCGGTTGCATCCATTTAAAGATATTTATATAGAAGCAGACTACTCAGACGGAGGGGACATAATAGTTCACGGGGGTGGGAAAGAAAGAGGAAGTAACTACCATGGACGGAGGAGTGGGAGAACAATTCACACAAAGGAATGAATAGTGGGGGAGGAAATCCAAGCGGGAAACAATTTCTTTCAGAATATTGGAGAAAGAACAGAGCAGAACGTAGAGTGGGGAGGAATAAGAATGCACAGGAGAAGAGTAGAACAAATAATCAAATCAGGGAAGCAGGAAGCAAAAAATAAGAGAAGGATATAAAAGGCTATCACCAAACAAAGGCATTGAAGATATGATTCTGGTAGAGATAATTGTACCTGGTGATGTTAACCCCATCAACTACATCAGTCATGAACAGAAACTAAGACAAAGAAAAAAAACTATTCTTCAGAGGCATGAATAGGTGGTCATACGTAGACTGGTATAATAGTCAGGTATTTCACTGGAACGGTTGGGAGATTGCTACTGACGTGAACACAAACAGACAAGGATCGAACTCACATATTCATTCTACTAAGCATCCAGCTGCTGACTACAACTTATATCAAAGGCCATGTATGATGTTAAAGGTACAATCAATACAAACATAGAACATTGAGGTAAGCACCAATACAAGGTGGGCAGTGACAGAAGTAATAACATTCAGGTTTGATCGAACACCATAGATAGAAGGAAGAAAATACCAAAGGAGCACACTGACATCTATTTCAATAATCATGCTCACTAAAGTTCAGGTGATCAAGATCAGCGTTAACATGATTATAGGATTTGATCTCTCATTCCCCAAATCGGTGTAGAGTTCAGCATGAAGGGAGCAGGGCCTAGTCTTGTAGACGACAGGAAAGATTGGAGCCAACATCAGGAGAAATAGAGAGCTACACGTGGAAGAATATCCACTATAGCAATAGAAAAACTCAAAGCCATTCATGGCAGGAAGTCTCGTACTCAGAGGAAGAGACAGTAGAGACATATGGTTCATCTGATATTAACAATTGGAAGACTTTATGATAGAAGAGTATTCAAACATCAGAAGTTGATTTCAGAGGGTGCAGCCTCTAGCATGATACATAATAAACCAGAAAGAGAAAGATCATTCAGTTCCTAAGAATACCGACTATCAGATTTTTACCAAGCCTCAGGATATTATATTTGCTTGATAAGAAACTCATGTTGTGATCAATACTCATCTGAAACTTGGACAGAATTTTTATCCTTACCATACCAATAATTACTCGACCTCTGATCAGAATCGAATGGAAATATTAGGAGATAATTAAGAGTTCGTTTGGTTAATGGAATAGGAATAGAAAAATTACAGACACCAACATGATGGATAGACTTGACCGTGCCAAACCTAAAGACAAGGGTTTTCATAGGATGATCCAAAATGTTTTTGAAAATCAATGCAATAACTCAATCGAGCTTGTTCTAGCTCTCGTCTAGAAGGTTGTATCTATTCATCCTCCTTAGCAATGCTTGACTATGGAATATTCAGCCAAACCTCTTTTCATGCAAGGTAAAAGCATCTTAGTGGCATTACAAATATGACTAAGCAAAAAATGAATAAACCACAACTCTTCTTATTTATTACGCCGAGAGGTGTTCTATACAATGGCAGCACAAATGCCCAGCATAGGAATCTGCCAAGATTCCTTGTCAATAAAAAAGAATTAGGAGCGGTTACAAACCTCCAAATTAAATATTAAAAAAGAATTCTTGAAATAATAGCTGGCTGAAATAATAGGAAGCCAAATGGAGGCCGAAATAATGGGCCCAAAAAAGTAGGGCCCGAAAAAGTAGGACTTGAAAAAATAGGGCCCAAAAAAATAGGGGCGAAATAATTTCAATATGATTTTTTTTTGTTAAATATAATCTTGCATGCACATTCATGCTTATTTTTTGCGGGGAGTGGGGGAATTTCAAACAAATTCATTGAATGTGAAGAAACGTCTATTGGGGGATATGAGCACCCTCTCAGAAGTTATAAAACCAAGGCTCCTCATTTCATTTTCATTTTATGTTTTTGTAGGAAGGAAGAGGTGGAGGTTATTGGAGGATTAAATTGGACTTTTCGAATAGGAGTAAATTGAAGTTTTGGAGTAACATTTTTTCAGGTGAGATTTCTATTTTTTATTTACATTTTCATTTAGATTTAGATGTAGATGTAAATTGAGATTCAAAATTAGTTATAATATTCTACTTTGATTTAGATTTCAATTTTAATTAATTTCATTTAGATTTAGAATTTTGTTCATAACTATTTAGGCTTGCATTTAATAGTTTAGTCTTTCATGTTTAATTTAGATTTAGATTTGTATTCAGAATCTATTTGATATATATATTTTATAATACTTTTCATTGTTAATGGTGCTTGATGGGAATGTTTTAGGGTTGTCTTCTTTTCTATTTCTGAAATATTTTGGTCCAATATGTACTTTCCTAACCAGATCTATCCATTTTCTTCTGATTCATGCATGGAGCTTCCTGACGCTATTAGCGCGTTGCTGGGACTAAATGGGAATGGATTAAAGATAAATGACTGACTCTAGATCTGGATATGCATTTGGAATTGGCTCTATTGCGGCTCCAATTTATAGGTTCCTTCCTACTACCTATTCTTTCGATGGTTTAATCTGGTTAAGTGCGGATTGAGAGGTTCTGGCTCATTCCCACCGGTGTGAATAATTATGTCAATGTTGAACGACTTATCCAATGTGATAATTGCTCTAGATATAGAATGTGTCCATGGTGATTTTCTTAGCAATAGAATTGAAAAAAAGGAAAATCTGGTATTAACACAATGTTATAGGAAATATTTGAGCAGAAATGCTTATAAATACATTCAAATTTCTTTTGTAACTCATAATATCAATCTCACTTTTTCTTGTGCTCCTTTAGTCTAAGAAAGATAATAGATTGGAGTAACAAATTGCTTCTGTAACGACAGTTGCAGGTGCAATTATTTTAGCAATTTTGGGCATTCTAACTGTTCTTGTGATGGGTACTTATGTATTAGTTCTTAGATTATGTGATTTGGTTGTATTTAGAGTCTTTTTAATAATGTTTGAAACTACTATTAAATATAATAATAAAGATTAATTTAATGTTAAATATAACATGCTATAGCACTTATCAAAAATATCAAAAACACAATTCCTACAGCAAAATGAGAATGGAGAAAAAACTTCAATTTTTGTATTAATTTGTCTGCTTAAAATATATTACAATTGCCATATTTTATATTGAGAAATTCCTCATATGGACTTTCGCATGCTTATTTAACTACACTACTATCAAGACTAACATTGTACTTAATCTAATTTTATCGAATGAGACTGACCCAAGATTCTTATGTAACTGTTGTTATAACAAACATAGACAGTCGTAGAACATGTGATTAATAATTTATAACTGCTTGATTCTCTGTATTTCATGCATAAATTCATGATTCTAAAAACTCAAAGTTCAAACTGCATGTTACATTCTCTTCCTTATTTGGTGAATTGGAGCATGACTATTAGATTAAATGGTGCATGGAAGAGACAAAAAACTGAAAGAAATTACTCTTTTCTTATTATTATTGTCACTGCTATTTTTAATTTTTTCATAATTATTGTTAGTCTTGATGTTGTTTTTAATTTTATTATTACAAATATTGATTATTAATATCTCTGAGTTCATCCAGAGAATACTACTAAATCTAAAAAAACTTAGTAATAACAGTTTGAGATAATTGCAAAAAGTTTTTATTTTCACAAATATTCTCTTTCTTTTGAAAATCTGCTATTATTTTGGTAATGAATTGTAAATTAGAAAGGAAAAACTTTCTGTAAATCTTTTTTGGTTACTATTTTGCTTGCAGTTTTCATTTTCTATGAAAGTTTATTTATTTTTCAAATCTTAAAAATAAATTTTTTTTATATATGTAATTTTATTTTATTATTAAAATAATAATATTTTGGAGGTTGTAAAATATTGAAGTTTAGAAATTATTTTAGATTTTACAAATGAATTTTAACAAAATATTTAATTTAAAGAAAGAAAAGATAATAAAATTGTAACTTAAATCAAATATATGTGTGTGTGTGTGTGTGTGAGAGAGAGAGAGAGAGAGAGAGAGAGAGAGAGAGAGAGAGAGGGGGGGAATTATAATGAGGCGATGTGATACAGAGAAAGAGTGAGATAAATAACATGATGCAATGTGTGTGTGTGTGTGTGTGTGTGTGTGTGTGTGTGTGTGTGTGTGTGTGTGTGTGTGAGAGAGAGAGAGAGAGAGAGAGAGAGAGAGAGACATGAGGTAGATATACATAGAGCATTTTAGAGATATATAAACATGAAGATGGTGTGTGTGTGTGTGTGTGTGTGTGTGTGTGTGTGAGAGAGAGAGAGAGAGAGAGAGAGAGAGAGAGCGAGAGAGAGAGAATATTAACATTAGGCGACATGATACAGAGAAAGAGTGAGATAAATAACATGATGCAATGTGTGTGTGTGTGTGTGTGTGTGTGTGTGAGAGAGAGAGAGAGAGAGAGAGAGAGAGGATAATCTTAGAGGTGGTAGAAGGAAAAGAGGAGAGCGGGAGAGATGAGCCATGGAGAGAAAAAGCATAAGAAGGGTCCAAAATAGATGGAGATGGAGATGGTGGAGAGAGAGAGGCCATGAGAGAGAGAGAGAGAGAGAGAGAGAGAGAGAGAGAGAGAGAGAGAGAGAGAGAGAGAGATGATTAGAGGGGGCAGGAGATGTAGATATATAGAAGGGGAGTAGGGAGAGATGAGCTAAATAAGAAAAAGACTATATAAGGCCCAAAAGAGATGTAGACAAGGATGGGGAGAGGAAGAGTATGACGGATAGTGATAGACAATGACAATAATTATGGAGGGAGTATGTATATATGTAGAGAAAGAGATGGACAAAGAGAACAATGTAGGGGAGGTGGGGAGGGTATACATTATTGGGAGGGGGGGGAGGGAATTATAGAATGGGACATGTGAGAGAGAGTGTGATTACAATTAACCCTAACCCTAACCCTAAATCTAAACTATAATTATAATTTAGAGTAATAATATTTATTAATTATTATTTTATTAGCTATAATATGATTAGTAACCCAAAAATTATCTTAATAGCAATAATAACATAAACCCTAACTCTAACTCTAACTCTAACTAGATAATTCTAATTTTAACACTAACCCTAATCCTAACCCTAACCCTAACTCTAACTCTAACTCTAACTCTAACTCTATCTCTAACTTTATTTCTCCTCCTAACCCTAATTCTAATCCTAATCCTAACCCTAACTCTAACCCTAACCCTAAATCTAATCAGGTAATCTTAACCTTAACCCTAATCTAACACTAATCACAACTCTATCTGTAACTTTAACTCTAACTCTAACTTGAACCCTAACTCTAACTCTTATATGAACACTAACACTAGCACTACCTCTAATTTTAACTCTAACTCTAATTGTAACCCTAATCCTAATGCTAATCCAAACCATAACCCTAACACTAACCCTAACCCTAACCCTAATGCTAACCCTAACCATAACCCTAACACTGACCATAACCCTATCTCTAACACTAATTCTAATCCTAACCTTAATTCTAACCCTAAATATAACCCTAACTCTAACTCTAACTCTAACTCCAACCCTTAGTCGAACTCTAATTCTAACTCTATCTCTAACCCTAACCCTAACTCTTATTCGAACCGTAACACTAACCCTAACTATATTTGTAACCCTAATTCTAACCCTCACCCTAATTCTTACCCTTATCCTAACCCTAACTCTATCTCTATTCCTAACTATATTTCTAACCCTAATTCCAACCCTAACCCTAATCCCAACTCTAAATCTAATTTTAAACCTAACCCTAACCCTAACTCTAACTCTAACCCTGTCTGTAACTCTAACCCTAACAAGAACCCTAATTCTAATTCAAACCCTATCCCTTACCCTAATTTTCATCCTAATGCTAACCCTAACTTTAACTCTAACCCTAACCCTAACCTTAACACTAAACTTAAACTTAATTCTAACCTTAACCCTAAACTTAACTCTAACACTAACCCTAACCCTAACTTTAACACTAACCTTAACCATAAACATTAATTTGTCCCTAACTCTAACCCTAAATCTAACTCTACCATAATTGGACTCTACCCATAACCCTAACCCTAACTTTAATCTTGGCTTAAAAATTTTCCCTAACCATAACTCTAGAACCTTAACCCTTACTCAAGCCCTAACCCTAACCCTAACCCTAACCCTGCACCTACTATAACCCTAACCCTAACCATAACCATAAGTCTAACCCTAACCTTAACCATGAGCATAACTCTAACCCTAAACTTAACCATAAACATAACTCTATGCCTAACTCTAACCCTAAATCTAACTCTACCATAACTAGAATCTAACCCTAACTCTAACTTTAATCCTAACTAAAACCATAACCCTAATCCTAAACCTAACCTTAACCCTGACTCAAACCGTAACCCTATCCCTACAATAACCCTAACTCGAGCCCTATAATAACCCTAACCCTAACACTAACCTTAACCATGAGCATAACTCTAACCCTAAATCTAACACTACCATGATTGGACTCTAACACTAACCTTAACCATGAGCATAACTCTAACCCTAAATCTAACACTACCATAATTGGACTCTAACCCTAACCCTAACCCTTAATTTAATCTTGGCTCAAACCCTAACCTTCACTCTAACCTTATCCTTGACTCAAACCCTAACCCTAGCCTTAGTATAACACTAACCCTAACCATAACCATAACTCTAACCCTAACCTTAACTATGACCATAACTCTAACCCTAACCTTAACCAATAACATAACTCTAATCCAAACCTTAACCATAACCATAACTCTAACGCTAACCTTAACCATAAACATAACTCTAACCCAAACCTTAACCATAACTCTAACAATAACCATAACCGGAACTCTAACCCTAACCTTAACCATAACTCAAACCCTAACCCTACCTCTAGCCCTAACCCTAATGCTAACCCTAACCCTTATTCTATCCCTAAGGTTAACATGAATTGTAATGGTAACTTTGTCCCTTACCATATATCTATGTTTGACTATAACATTTTACATTACAATATGCCGAAAAGAAAATTACTTTTTCTAAACCATAATCCTACCCCTAACTCTAACCCTAAATATAACCCTAACTATAAATCTAACTCTACCATAATTAGACTCTAATCCTAACCGTAATCCTTAGCTTAACCTTCACTAAAACTGTAACCTAACCCTAACTCTAACCTTAACGCTGACTCAAAACTCTAACTCTAACCTTACCCCTTACTTTAATCTAGATGAAAACCATAGCCCTAACCCTATCCTTAACCCCAACTCAAACCCTTACCCTAACCTTAACCTTGATGTAACTCTATATACAACCCTAACTCTAAATATAAACCTAACCTTAACCATCACCCTAAAACTAACCCTTTCTCTACCCCTTTCTCTAACTCTAACCATAAATCTAATTTTAACCCTAACCCTCAGCCTAATTATAACCCTAATTTAAACTCTAACTCTAGCCCTTATTCAAGCTCCAATTCTGACTCTACCTCTAACTCAAACCCTGACTCTAATTCTAATCCTAACCCTAACTATATGTTTAACCTAAACCCTTATTCTTACCCTCGCCCTTTCCTTAACCCTAACCCTAACTCTAATTCTAAACCTAACTATTTTTGTAACCCAAATTCTAACGCTAATCCTAACATTAACTCTAACTCTAATTCTAAACCTAACCTTAACTATAACCCTAGCAAGATTCATAATCCTAAAAATAACCCTAGCCCTAACCCTAATGCTAATACTGACTCTAATTGTAACTCTATTCCTAACCGTAACTCTAACCCTATCCATAAATCAAACCCTAACAATAGCCCCAACCATAACACTAACGCTAACCCTAACTATAACTCTACTCTTCAATATAACATTTTACGTAACAATATGCTTAAAATAAAACTAAATTAAAGTGATGCAAATAAACACCATATATAGAATTAAAAAATAAAATATTCAAGAATAATTTTATAGTAAGTTTATACAATTGTATTTAAAAAGAAATAAATAATTCAGCACTTACCTTAAAAAAAATAGAAAAAACTTGAAAATACTTTTCCTATTGCGCTGCGATTGCCACTAGCTTATATATACCTCTATATATTACACCGAGAGTAGTCGTTCTCGAGGCGCCTATTTTCATTTTCATAAATCCCACCTGTGATTAAAATAACCTTGGAATTAAATGAAAATAGGCACCTCGAGAACGATTTCTTTCAGCGTAATATATATAGAAGTATATATAAGCTAGTATATATAATGTTGGATGACCCACAGGAAGTGATACCATTGACTTCAGATTTGATCCAATATAATGACCCATTTTCAATAGACTTTTACATTTTAACAATTTCTACGCATTGACTTAATGGGATATAGATTAAATACTAGTCGAAACCGCGTGCAAGTTGGCTGCGAAACCCATCAGAAGATGTTGTTTGAGACTGAGTCGACTGTAATATTTCATCTCAAATAGTTTAGAGATTTATCGGCCTTGCATATTAAAGTCCGAGGGTTGGCCTGAAACAAAAGATCATGCTAAAAATGATGAGCAAACTAGTAATGGACGGGGCCGAGTTCTGGAAAGCGGGAAAGTCGAAGACTGATTTTAACGATGTTTACGACTGGATATGCCGTCTCTATCGGTCAGGACATAAATGTCCTCCGCTTTCTCTGAACATTTATTTTGGCAACGCAAATTCATTTGACAACACAGGATCACTTTTCCTTGAATCCGAATTTCAAGGTAATAGTAACGTCGGTCTCTTTATCTCGTCGGATATGGGTAGGCATTCTAGTCTTGGAATCTGCTCTACTGGGATTGTTGGACAAGAAGCCCACCTAAAGAACACGTTCCCGCCATTCTCCAACTTGTTTGTACGTGTGTATTGCAATGCCTTTGACTGTAACGACAGCCCACAAATGGACATCCCGCTGGGCACAATTGGACCTGCCAAATACAAGCAAGTATTTAACTCTCTCTTTTCAGTTGCTTGCTTTTCCTTTCTGTATTATTCCATATTTCAAATCTTCGAAAGGTGGGTGGATAAATTGCCATGTCATAGAGCAGAGGAAATTCTGTCAATCACAGGAGTTCCGACTCAGACTTCTCAATTTCCAGACATTTATGACTGCGTATGCCACCTCGACCAGAAGAAATCAAAGAAGCGTGAATTCCTTCTGCTAAACGTTCATTTAGGCCCAGCAAATTCACTCTTCCTTTCATCCGAATTTATAGCTTGCGATAAAATCTCCCTCTCTCTCTCCTCGGCTATTCATAAACTTTTTGATCTTGGGATTGTTGAAGTAGAATCACGCCAGAGTAACACGTTTCAGGTATTCTTGAACCTGTGGGCATGTGTGCATCTAAAAGTCTTCGATCCAGATCTCGTGAAGCACCAACAAACGAAAACCCAGCTGAGGACAATTGAATCTGCTAAGTACAAGCAAGCATTCAACTCTCTCTTTTCACTCACTTGATATTCTTTTATGGTGCATTTCCGATCTGAAATCTCCGAAAGCGAAGCACAGAAATTGTTTTGTCATAGAGTAGAGAATATTTTGTCACTCATAGGACCTGGTGCAACTGGTTATGTGGTAAGGCGTTTTTCTGCCGAGTTCACTTACAAGTGCTTATTACACGGCGAGATTGATAATAAAGGGGGATATAATGATTTGAGAATATCCTAATGCAGTTCAAGTCTTTCGGGATTCTGGAACATGAACAGCTACAGTCGAATACTATCAATGCGCAGAATGGGCGATGGACGGCTTGCTGATAAGCAACTCTACAACGCCTTGAATTACCAGCAGCTACAATGTGTCATTCAATTCCGCTATGTGGTTAACGTCTTCAGAGACTTTATTGAGGTTAGGGTGGAAAATGATAATGTTGAGTGCAATGTAATTCGACTGGATCCGACATCGGAACAAAAGTCAATTCCAACAAGCCTTGAAGATGAGCGGCACTTTCCAGCAAAGATTGGCATAACTATAGGACCTGTAGTTGAATCCCATGTCCACTCTGTTTCATTGGGCAAATCATCACAGAATCCCATCACAGATATTGGGAGAGGGGAAACTGTGGAGGCCACTTTTGAACCGCCAAATCAGCCTGGTTTGAAGCTTTCCAAAGCCGTCACATCCAAAACAAGCATAAACAGTTGGGTGTTTGAGCAATCCTCCGCCAACAGGCCACATGTAGATCAAGAATGGACTCTCTATGATAGCACTATGGGAAAGGCGGTGTCTAATTATAAGCCTCAAAAGTTTTTAGTCTTCAAGTCCAAGACTTGGTCTGGCGATAGGTATTCGAAACCCTGCAAAGCTTTCACAGCACAAGGAGGGGTGTTGTTTGGAGGAGATGAGTACGAACACCCAATAACATGGAGGCTCCACAGAGATTTAGAAGGTCAAACCGTGAACTGGGTTATGAAAGGTGAGGTCTGCTTGGCCTATTTCTCCAATAATTGCAAGTCTGCACATGTCGAGATTGCAAATCACCAATTTTTTCAAGTGTTTCAAATTCCACTGGTGCAGTCCACACCCAACTGATCTTTTCGAATCACGAAAGATAGGGGAACAGTTTAAACATTACACACTAAATTTCTATATCAAAAGTGTTAAATAGTTGAATTTGATTTTTTTTCCCAAGCTTAATTCTTCTTTTAGTGTGATATTTAAGGGTAGCCAAAAAGAGACTTTCTTCCTTCACAGATAAGCTTGCTATTTCATTTATATGCATCTATGATAATGAATACTTTTCAACTACTTATGCTATTGAGAGTCTATTTCCCCTGTACTGTTCATATAAGGTATTTCTAGGAAGGCTTGTTTCTATTCCAAAATTGATGATTAAGTGCTCACAAAATATTCAAATTGTGATTTCAATTTTACTTACTATTGTCCTTTTTAACTTCATAGTATTGTGATTCCAATTTTACCTAATATTATCCTTTTAACTCAGTATTGTAGAGTGGATCTCTAAAGGTATAAAAGATCTCCCTCCAAACCAGGATGCAAGCTTAAAACCTACTCATACATGATAGGACAATTCCTACTACAAACGGCTCCCTTGATGCCCACCAAAGCATCCCTTATAGCTCATTCCAAGCTCTCTACTTGACAAGGCCCCGAAGAGGCATCTCTCTACCAAACTGATTGATGCTTCTACTCATATAATTAATGTATTGGAGCCCCCATTGCCCAATATATCCCATATCGAGTTTCAATGGATCCAGGGTATTCTATAGATCTAGCAGATGACCTTGATTTTTCTTAACGAAGTAACACATTTATAATGCTACTAATAACTGTGGCTCGAGTTATCCTCGTCTATATTTTGAATTGGTTTTTATTTACGCTCTATGTTCTTATAAAGATGTACCATAATTGATAAGTAGGAGATATTTTACTCTCAGTTCGACTGCTTTGTTCTTTGGTGTTTTACGATTTTTCATCCAAAAGCAGGGTATTCTTGAGAATTATTCTATAATTCTTTGTTAATCCTATGTTATAAACAAATTGTATTGAATTTCGTTGTTGATTAGAGAAATGGAATTTAGATCAGCAGATGAAGATGATACGTTGTATCCTTCAAGATAACGAATGGCCACAACATTTCGGAAGAATATTGACAGTATGAAGGCTAACCAATATAAAGTTTCAATACAAAATTCTTCAAAATTTAAATTTGGGTTTTCCGTCGATTAAATCTAATCATGAAATGGGAATGAGAAGATGGTGGTCTAAAGACTGAAAGATAAAGGTGCTAGCAATACACGAAGCCTCTGCTGCCGAGAGACATCGTCATGGAGCCTCTCGTTCGGACAACATATTGCCATGGAGCCGCCCCCTATGAAAAGATACAGCATAAAGCTCTCACTCACAATATATAACTAAAAACTAACACATCCAGAATTTTCATAGAATTAAACTACCAATTTTGCACACAAAGACTGAAATCCAACCACAGGATAAAGAAACCCTATATCTTCACAAGCTTAAATGCATATTAAAATAAGAAAACACCATTCAAAGAAATTCAAACACAAATGAATAAAATAGCAAACCAGAGTACAAAAAATCGTCACTGCTTCTGCAAATATTGCACTGGAGAGCCTGCATGCAAAAAAATCCATGTCCCTGCATTTCACTCTATCGCTTTCGAATGATGAAGAGAAGGGCTCATGTATGACGATCTGCCCTATCCTAGCTGTTAAATGATTATTATTTAAACTTAATTTAAATTTACTTAGGATAAATGCATTATTTTATTATTTATTTGGTTAGACATCTAGGTGTATGTGTACTTATATGAGTTGTCATGTTGACAACACAAGAGTTAGCAACTCTATTTTAGCACATGGTGTCTACAACACTAGAGTTTGCATAATTAAAGGAGTTTTCATGTAGACAACACAATTATTCACACTTTTAATTAAGCACATAGTGTCTACAACATAATTTTACATGACACAACTTTATAAGCTTATCCTCTCATCATCGCACTAACTCCTGTGCTCAATGGAGGATAATCCAATTTTGAGTATTTAACACTTTTAGTGTTAGAATGAAGCTTAAAGTGTGATGTTTAAGCCATTCATGATTCCCCCTATTTGGTTGACCAAAAATATTTCATTGTTATACTAGGGATAGATGAGTTACATCTCCTTCTGTCAACACTCTTTCAGAAGTCGAAAAGAAAAAATACATACATGAAAATGATGGGGAATTACAAGGCTTTTTGGACTCATGTTGTATGATTTTATCATAAAGGTCATATTTTGGATTGGTAGGCAATGCATAAAAATGCGGTGGATGTCCCTACATTCAACCGTGAGAAAAGCCATAGAGAAGACCGACGAAGGGCCCTGTTATAGAACTTTTATTTAATGATTTTTAAATAAATTTAAAATAATAAAAGTGTAAATATATGTTGTGAAGTTTTTAATGTTGACAGGCATTCTACAATGCCATAATAGGTGGAGTGGGATGGTGTGAGCGTGTTAATGTTAACTTTTATTTTTCTAAGTTAAATTTGACAAACCATCTACGTGTCAAAATTTTAAATCTTATTATAAATAGAATATACATTTTTAAAATAATTTAATAAATACCACATTAAATATTTTTTTAAAATATAATATTTGGAGATATAAATCATCCATTTTTAAAAAATTAAAATTAAAATTAAAAGTTTAAATTAGTAAAAACCTAAATAAATGGAGATAAAGGAAATATTTTAAAGATTTTTAAATAAATTTAAAATAATGAAAGTTTAAATATATGTTGTAAAGTTAGAATTTAGTTTCTTTGATCTTATGATATCTAAACCTTAAAAAAGGTTCATGGTGTTTTTAAAGAAATGTGTTAAAATGTGAGATTCCTACTCTCATCAAATAAACCCATATTCAAATCAATTATATGATCTTAGAATAATTGTTAAAGATGTGATGGTATATGTTATGATAAAATGCTATTGTGTTCCTCTCAATTAAAGTGTTCTTTGGCAAATCCTAGTTGGCTCAATAGTATTTGATAATTTTGGATGTTTGAGTGAATGTATTTAAATAAAATTTAACATGTGAATTAAAAAAAAATGAAATGGGCAAGTCTACAATGACTAGTGGGTGGATGTTATTCAAATTTGAATTTATATTTTGAAGTTATACATTCCAACATTACTATTGTGAACAATCTAGATCAAATTTACACTAGTAGATCTTATCCAAGATGAGGCCTAATGACATGAAATTAATGCATACAATTATATTTCATCTATAAGCTTCTTAATCTAGTCAAAATGTGTGAACAAAAAATAATCTAGTCAAAATGTCTGAACAATTGATGAAGTGGGACACTATATATATCATTAATTTTTCCTCCTAGTCTTCTGTGTGTGTGTGAAATTATATGATGGTGTGTCAAAGAAAAAATATATCAATAAGAAAATTATTTAATTATCTTAAATACTCAAATGAACATAAAATATATAGTTAACAGTTATGATCTCCTTCCACTATAACTCCAACAACATACGAAAGTGAAAAATTAATGTAATGAATGACATCTATCAAATATTTAAAAATAAATATATTGAATTGATTTCTAGCAAAGAACAAGAGCTTTGTTAGAGCATAAGTTCCTACCTATTGAGTGGGTGTAATGACTTGACAAAAAAATTACTTAGCATAGATGTTGTTGGAGTTTTACATTAATTTGGGTTAACTCTAGGTTTAGATTTAGGTCAATAGTTTGATAAATAAGCACTAAATCAAGTTCATATTAGTTTTTGGGAAGCTGCATTTTGTAGATGGTTATTCACAAGAATAATGACTTATAAAGCCATTGTTATTCAATGTAATAAGCATCCCATTGTAGCGAATGTATATTCAATATAAATCAAATCAATATCATTTTGTTATACAATGATTTGAAGACACTATTATTTTCAGGAGTGAAGAACCAAATATACCTAAAAATACAACAAGTTAGAACAATTATAGGAATGAATTTTCAATTTTCATATATTGTACATTTTTTCAAAACCTTCATTTATTAAACTCTAACTATATTTATTTTACTATGTTGTATTAATATATAATCTACTGTCACATATTTCTAGAGTTATCACCCTCAATGTTTCCTCTTGTTTAGTTATCTATTTTAATAATGTTATATAATTTTAAAAAATAAAAATTTATTGGTGAACATTCTAATCTTATTGCAAATATATCCTTTTAAAAATAAGAAAGTAAAAATTAAGGATTGAATGGAATGAAAAAAATAATTTCATATGAAAACTACAAGAAAATGTGCCTAAAAGAGTGTAAACCAAGGTGAAAGTAAAATTATTAATAACTTAATTGAAAACTAGATTAGATCATTTTAGGTATAAAATATTAAAACAGACTAATTACAAGGATGAATGTGAATAGAAAATAAAAACATATATGTTTTAACAAGAGATTGAAAAAGAATAACACTGAGCATTGCATTTGTAATGATATATATCAAACATATAGACAATTTGAAAAAATTTATTTGGAAAAATAAAACTTAATAAACAACAAACTTCACATTTCAGTAACACATTACTCGGCTCACAATAAGTTTGAACAAATTGGCATGAATTGTGAAAACTAGGTATCGATAAACTTCAAACTAAAAATAACTATCTAGAAAATGAAATTAAAAATTGTATATTTATATATTAACCTAATATATCTTTAAAATATTATTAGAATCTTTTATTTCAAATTTTTCTAAAGTCGGACAAATAAATGAATGCATTGTCTGCTTGTCTGAACACATTGCAGATTGAATATGCGGAAACAAGAAATCTAAAATTAGATAAGTTAGCACTAGTGGCATGCCATCTAGATAATTCCCAACCTTTCAAATTATGATATTTAGTGAACAATTTACTTTTCAACTATTTTCCTGCCATTTGTCTTTGTCCCATAGTGAATAAGAAACAATTTATAAAGAAAATGTTGAATGCTTTAAACTATTGGGGAATCAAAAAAATTATGGCAATTTCTCCCGATTAGAAAGGCCTCTGAGGTAGATTAGCTGAGGCTATTTTCATACAATGTTTTTTATTTAGGATGGATAGTATAGAATTAATTTCAGCTAACAACAGAGATAATACCTACATGGTAGGCCATGAGTTTAATTGGAATTTTAGTGTGGATCTTGGTTTCTAGATTGATAAATTTGACTCTTCAAATCAAGTCCATTATGCAGCTTGCCATTGCTAGCTTTGTTTAAATTGGTGTCATTTTTCGCCCAATAAGTTGCAGCACATTGTTTGATCATGACTCATTAATGTTTAGTAACTCAACTTGTTATCTAATTTTTTTCATGGTTTGGAGGTTTTTTTCTGGCAATGAGACCTACCATAGTAGAAGTTGCATATGATTGAGCTTTTGAACAACTTTGATGAGGTCTTGACTAATGAAAGGTTCCAAAAAAAGGCTAGCATGATTAATTCAACTTATATCTACATATTTTTTTTAAATATTTAGTTAAAATTTAACTTAAACACTAGTAAAACTAGAATTTATCAATGAGAAAAGAGAAAATAGGGGAAAAAGTTAAATTTTAAAATAAGATTTAAAAAATTTTAGAATCTTAGATTTTCTACATTGTAATAATTAATAAATTTAATCTACTAAAAGTAGAAACTATAATAAGAATAAACCATTAAAAAAATTAAATTTAATAATAATAACCATTCATCTTTTCTATAAATACCATGAAGTATCATTTTATACTCTCATTATACCAGTAGTTACAATAAAAACAAACACACCATTTTGTTTCAATGAGAAACAATCCTTAAGAGCCATTTCGTGGTTATTCCCCTTCCATAACAATCAGCCTCATCAAAAGACATTAACTAGAAAATGTAAATAATTATAAATATAAAGAAGAATTGATCAATTCATTACATGCCTATTACAGATATTTTCAATTTTCTAATAAAATCCATCTTTTAATAAAAAAAATGTTTCAAAGCCCTATAGCCAAATTTAATAGGAAATGCTTATTTTCTATGCATTTAAAGTCATAAAATCATTCAACTAGAATTTAATGCCAAAAGATAGAAGTAGAAGAATATAAAAAGGCTTACCTAAAAGCCACCTACTTGAGATACTGAAGATGTAACACTGACATATTTTTTAATTTTTCAAAAGATTTTCAATTTTAAGGCATGACAATTTTAAGAATGTGTAGCATTAGGGAAGGTAATATTGATATAACTAAGGCTATCTTTGCAACACCCATACATCCAGGGCCAAATGAAGAATCACAAGTAGATTTTTATCATTATTCTAGTTTAAAAAGAGAACAAGCAACAAAAAAAAGAAAAAATATATTCCATTAACTAATGGGACTTACCTAATAAGGACACTGTAATGTCCCCATTTCGAAGATCAATTTTAATAATAGAGCTAATATAAGGAATAAATAAATAAATATAGTATAATATAATTTCACTTGATGAAGTTAAATAAATAATAATATCACATTTATAAGGTTAAATTTAATAAATAACATTAATAAAATAATAAAAGTATTATATAGCATAACTTAATATTATTAAATATATTATTTTTATCAAATTGATATGGTATAATATTATATCAATAAAATAGTATAATGTATCTAATTTTATTGATAAAGTAACATAGATAAATTCTTTAATAAATATATTAAAGAGATTAGTAACATATAATATAATATTTTGAAATCAATTATCCATTATTAATATTATAATAAGATGAACATAATAAAAATAAAATATTATATTCTATTATAATAATTATAATATTAGAATGGATATGATCCTATATAATAAATATAACAAACCATTTAAAAGATCACATTAGTAAAGAATTTATATAATAAAATAACCATGCTCGATCGGTTGCATCCATTCAAAGATATTTATATAGAAGTAGACTACTCAGACAGAGGGGACATAATAGTTCACGATGGTGGAAAAGAAAGAGGAAGTAACTACCATGGACGGAGGAGAGGGAGAACAATTCACGCAGAGGAATGAATAGTGGTGGAGGAAATCCAAGCGGGAAACAATTGCTTTCAGAATATTGGAGAAAGAATAGAGCAGAACGTAGAGTGGGGAGGAATAAGAATGCATAGGAGAAGAGTAGAATAAACAATCAAATCAAAGAAGTAGGAAGCAAAAAATCAGAGAAGGATATAAAAGGCTATAAGCAAAAATGATCACATTCGAAGGTGATAGTACCAATATCATTGAAGGCTAATAAAATCAGTGAATATAACCAAACAAAGGCATTGAAGACATTATTCTAGCAGAGATAATTTTACTTGGTGATGTTAACCCCATCAACTACATCAGTCATGAACATAAACTAAGACAAAGAAAAAAAAATATCGTTCAGAGGCATCAATAGGTGGTCATACGTAGACTGGTATAATAGTCAGGTATTCCACTAGAATGGTTGGCAGATTGCTAGTGACGTGAACACAAACAGACAAGGATCGAACTCACATATTCATTCTACTAAGCGTCTAGCTGCTGACTATGAGTTATATCAAAGGCCATGGATGATGTTAAAGGTATAATCAATATAAACTTAGAACATTGAGATAAGCACCAATACAAGGTGGGCAGTGACGGAAGTAATAACATTCAGGTTTGATCGAACACCATAGATAGAAGGAAGAAAATACCAAAGGAACACACTGGCATCTATTTCAATAATCATGCTCACTAAAGTTCAGGTGATCAAGATTAGCATTAACATGATTATAGGATTTGATCTCTCATTGCCCAAATGGGTGTAGAGTTATGCATGAAGGGTGTAGGGCATAGTCTTGTAGATGATAGGAAAGATTGGAACCAACATCAAGAGAAATAGAGAGCTACACGTGGAAGAATATCCACTATAGCAATAGCAAAGATCAAAGCCATTCATCACAGGAAGCCTCGTACTCAGAGGAAGAGATAGTAGAGACATATGGTTCATCTAATATTAACCATTTGAAGAATTTATGATAGAAGAGTATTCAAACATCAGAAGTTGATTTTAGAGGGTACAGCCTCTAGCATGATACATAATAAACCAGAAAGAGAAAGATCATTCAATTACTAAGAATGCCGACTATCAGATTTTGCAAAGCATCAGGATATTATATTTGCTTGATAAGAAACTCATGCTGTGATCATTACTCATCCAAAACTTGGACAGAAGTTCGATCCTTATCATACCAATAGTTACTCGACCTCTTATCAGAATTGAATGGAAATATCAGCAGATAATTAAGAGCCCATTTGGTTGATGGAATAGGAATAGAAAACTTGGAATGCTATTTTTATTTTCTGTTTGGTTGATGGAATAGGAATAGAAAAATTTGGAATATGATTTTTGTATTCCCATTTTGACTCTAAAATGAGCTTATACCCATTCCCAAAAAATAGCTATTATTGGAATAGCCATTCCTATTCCCAATATTACATGCTTGTTCTCCATTCCTATGCCTGTGGCCAAATGGGCCCTAAGTGTTTAAATCGAATAACATATATTAAGAATAAAGAATTCTTATATAACAAATACTAATGGGATTCTTATTGCTTAATATATAAGATAGAGTAGTAAGAGAAATTGCATATAATCTCCATTGCACAGTGCAATTGTAAAGACTAGATAGCTACTCATATAAGGAAATAAAGTATTGGTCACAATATCTGAAGCTATACCAAGGAGGGGAATTACAGACACCAACATGATGGATGGACTTGACCATGCCAAACCAAAAGACAAGGGTTTTGATAGGATGATCCAAAATGTTTTTGAAAATCAATGCAATAACTCAATCGAGCTTGTTCTAGCTCTCATCTAGAAGGTTGTATCTATTCATCCTTCTTAGCAATGCTTGACTATGGAATATTCAGCCAAAGCTCTTTTCATGCAAGGTAAAAGCATCTTAGTGGCATTACAACTATGACTCAGCAGAAAATGAATAAACCACAACTCTTCTTATTTATTATGCCGAGAGGCGTTCTATACAATGGCAGCACAAATGCCCAGCACGAGAATATGCCAAGATTCCTTGTCAATTAAAAAGAATTTGGAGCGGTTACAAATTTCCAAATTAAATATTAAAAATGAATCCCCGAAATAATAGCTGGCCGAAATAATAGGAAGCCAAATGGAGGCTGAAATAATAGTCCCGAAAAAGTAGGGCCTAAACAAGTAGGACCCGAAAAATAGGGCCTGAAAAAATAGGGGCAAAATAATTTCAATATGAAATTTTTTTTTTGTTAAATATAATTTTGCATGAACATTCATGCTTATTTTTTGTGGGGAGTGGGGGAATTTGAAACAAATTCGTGGAATTTGAAGGGACATCTATTGGGGGATATGAGGAGCCTCTAAGAAGTTATAAAACCAAGGCTCCTTATTTTATTTTCATTTTATGTTTTTTCAAGAAGGAAGAGGTGGAGGTTATTGGAGGATTAGATTGGAGTTTTTTAATAGGAGTAAATTGAAGTTTTGGAGTAACATTTTTGCAGGTGAGATTTCTATTTTTTATTTACATTTTCATTTAGATTTAGATGTAGATGTAAATTGAAATTCGAAATTAGTTATAATATTCTACTTTAATTTAGATTTCAATTTTAATTAATTTCATTTAGATTAGAATTCTGTTCATAACTATTTAGGCTTGCATTTAATAGTTTAGTCTTTCATGTTTGATTTAGATTTAGATTTGTATTCAAAATCTATTTGATATATATATTTTATAATACTTTTCATTGTTAATGGTGCTTGATGGGAGTGTTTTAAGGGTGTCTTCTTTTCTATTTCTGAAATGTTTTGGTCCAATATGTACTTTCCTAACTAGATCTATCCATTTTCTTCTAATTCGTGCATGGAGCTTCCTGACGCTATTAGCGCATTGCTGGGACTGAATGGGAATGGATTAAAGATAAATGACTAACTTTGGATCTGGATATGCATTTAGAATTGGCTTTGTTGTGGCTCCAATTTAGAGGTTCCTTCCTGCTACCTATTCTTTCGGTGGTATAATCTGGTGAAGTGCGGATTGAGAGGTTCTGGCTCATTCGCACCAGTTTGTAATTTTGTCACGGTGTCTAGCATGTGGCATTCTGATGGGATTCTTCATTGAAAAATGGTGTGAATAATTATGTCAATGCTGAAAGACTTGTCTAATGTGATAATTGCTCTAGATATAGAATTCGGCCATGGTGATTTTCTTAATATTACAATTGAAAAAAAGGGAAATCTGGTATTAACACAATGTTATAGGAAATCTCTGAGCAGAAATGCTTATAAATACATTCAAATTTCTTTTGTAACTCATAATATCAATCTCACTTTTTCTTGTGCTCCTTTAGTCTAAGAAAGATAATAGATTGGAGTAACAAATTGCTTCTATAATGACAGTTGCAGGTGCAATTATTTAGCAATTTTGGGCATTCTAACTATTCCTGTGATGGGTACTTATGTTTTAGTTCTTAGATTATGTGATTTGGTTGTATTTAGAGTCTTTTTAATAATGGTTCAAACAACTATTAAATATAATTATAAAGATTAATTTAAATTTAAATATAACATGCTACAACACTTATCAAAAATATCAAAAACACAATTGCTACAGCAAAACGAGAATGGAGAAAAAACATCAATTTTTGTATTAATTCATCTGCTAAAAATATATTACAATTGCCATATTTTATATTGAGAAATGCCTCATATGGACTTTCGCATGCTTATTTAACTACACTACAATCAAGACTAACTTTGTACTTAGTCTAATTTTATCAAACGAGACCAGCCCAAGATTCCTATGTAACTGTTGTTATAACAAACATAGACATCTAGAACTTATGATTAATAATTTATAACTTCTTGATTCTCCGTATTTCATGCATAAATTCATGATTCTAAAAACTCAAAGTTCAAACTGCATGTTATATTCTCTTCCTTATTTGGTGAATTGGAGCATGACTATTAGATTAAACGGTGCATCGAAGAGGCAAAACACTAAAAGAATTTACTCTTTTCTTATTATTATTGTTGCTACTATTTTTAATTTTTTTTATAATTATTGTTAGTCTTGATGTTGTTTTTAATTTTATTATTACAAATATTGATTATTAATATCTCTAAGTTCATCCATAGAATAGTACTAAATCTAGAAAATCTTAGTAATAATAGTTTCAGATAACTGCAAAAAGTTTTTATTTTCACAAATATTCTCTTTCTTTTGAAAATATGCTATTATTTTGGTAATGAATTGTAAAGTAGAAAGGAAAAACTTTCTATAAATCTTTTTTGGTTGCTGGTTTGCTTGCAATTTTTGTTTTATCTGAAAGTTTATTATTTTAAAATAATAAGATTTTGGAGGTTGTAAAATATTGAAGTTTAGAAATTATTTTAGATTTTACAAATGAATTTTAACATAATATTTATATTAAAGAAAGAAAAGATAATAAAATTGTTACTTAAATCAAATATAAAAATAAAAAAAATTTGTCTAAATTTATTAATTGTATAAAAAACTATTAAAGAAAATTAAGTTCTATTAAATTTACTTGATTTTATATTATAGAAATACAAACAAAAATTATAAATTGGTACAAACTTTAGAAATGAAGTCAAATTTAAAGAGAGACACATAACATAAGGTGACGTGTGTGTGTGTGTGTGTGTGTGTGTGTGTGTGAGAGAGAGAGAGAGAGAGAGAGAGAGAGAGTTAAGATGAGGCGATGTGATACAAAGAAAGAGTGAGATAAATAACATGATGCAATGTGTGTGTGTGTGTGTGTGTGTGTGTGTGTGTGTGTGTGTGTGTGTGTGTGTGTGTGAGAGAGAGAGAGAGAGAGATAATTAGAGGGGGTAGGAGATGTAGATATATAGAAGGGGAGTAGAGAGAGATGAGCTAAATAAGAAAAAGAATATATATGGCCCAAAAGAGATGTAGACAATGATGGGGAGAGGAAGAGTATGACGGATACTGATAGACAATGACAATAATTGTGGAGGGAGAGATGTATATATGTAGAGAAAGACATGGACAAAGAGAACAACGTAGGGGGAGTGGGGAGGGTGTACATTATTAGGGGGGGGGGGGAGGGGAATTATAGAATGAGACATGTGAGAGAGAGTGTGATTACAATTAACCCTAACCCTAAATCTAAATTATAATTATAATTTAGAGTAATAATATTTATTAATTATAATTTTATTAGCTATAATATGATTAGTAACCCAAAAATTATCTTAACAGCAATAATAACACAAACCCTAACTCTAACTCTAACTCTAACTAGATAATTCTAATTTTAACACTAAACCTAACCCTAACCCTAACCCTAACTCTAACTATAACTCTATCTCTAACTTTAATTCTCCCCCTAACCCTAACCTTAACCCTTTATAATCCTAAATCTAATGCTAATTCTAACCCTAACCCTAATTCTAATCCTAATCCTAGCCCTAACACTTACCCTAACCCTAAATCTAATCAGGTAACTTTAACCTTAACCCGAATCTAACCCTGATCACAACTCTATCTCTAACTTTAACTGTAACTCTAACTTGAACCCTAACTCTAACTCTAACTCTAACTTTAACTCTATTTCTAACTTTAACTCTAACTCTAACTTGAACCCTATCTCTAACACTAATTATAATCCTAATTTAGAGTAATAATATTTATTAATTATAATTTTATTAGCTATAATATGATTAGTAACCCCAACATTATCTTAGCAGCAATAATAACACAAACCCTAACTCTAACTCTATCTCTAACTAGATAATTCTAATTTTAACACTAACCCTAACCCTAACCCTAACCCTAACCCTAACTCTAACTCTAACTCTATCTCTAACTTTAATTCTCCCCCTAACCCTAACCTTAACCCTTTATAATCCTAAATCTAATGCTAATTCTAACCCTAACCCTAATTCTAATCCTAATCCTAGCCCTAACTCTTACCCTAACCCTAAATCTAATCAGGTAACTTTAACCTTAACCCTAATCTAACCCTGATCACAACTCTATCTCTAACTTTAACTCTAACTCTAACTTGAACCCTAACTCTAACTCTTATATGAACACTAACACTAACAATACCTCTAATTTTAACTCTAACTCTAATTGTAACCCTAACTCTAATGCTAATCCTAACCATAACCCTAACACTAATCCTAACCCTAACCCTAATGCTAACCCTAACCATAACCCTAACACTAATTGTAACCCTATCTCTAACACTAATTCTAATCCTAACCTTAATTCTAACCCTAAATATAACCCTAACTCTAACTCTAACTCTAACTCCAACCCTTATTCGAACTCTAATTCTTACTCTATATCTAACCCTAACCCTAACTCTGATTCTAACCGTAACACTAACCCTAACTATATTTGTAACATTAATTCTAACCCTCACCCTAATTCTTACCCTTATCCTAACCCTAACTCTATCTCTATTCCTAACTATATTTCTAACCCTAATTCCAACCCTAACCCTAATCCCAACTCTAACTCTAATTGTAAACCTAACCCTAACCCTAACTCACCCTGACTGTAACTCAAACCCTAACAAGAACCCTAATTCTAATTCAAACCCTATCCCTTACCCTAATTTTCATCCTAATGCTAACCCTAACTTTAACTCTAACCCTAACCCTAACCTTAACACTAACCTTAAATTTAATTCTAACCTTAAGCCTAACCTTAACTCTAAGACTAACCCTAACCCTAACTTTAACACTAACCTTAACCATAAACATTAATTTTTCCCTAACTCTAACCCTAAATCTAACTCTACCATTATTGGACTCTAACCATAACCCTAACC
The DNA here is from genome assembly GCA_028749045.1 of Cupressus sempervirens. Taxonomy (NCBI): domain Eukaryota; kingdom Viridiplantae; phylum Streptophyta; class Pinopsida; order Cupressales; family Cupressaceae; genus Cupressus; species Cupressus sempervirens. The sequence goes on along the minus strand of CM053783.1, from coordinate 227,937,286 downwards.
CTAACTTTAATCTTGGCTTAAAATTTTTCCCTAACCATAACTCTACAACCTTAAACCTTACTCAAGCCCTAACCCTAACCCTAACCCTAACCCTGGCCCTACTATAACCCTAACCCTAATCATAACCATAAGTCTAACATTAACCGTAACCATGAGCATAACTCTAACCCTAAACTTAACCATAAACATAACTCTATGCCTAACTCTAACCCTAAATCTAACTCCACCATAACTAGAATCTAACCCTAACCCTAACTTTAATCCTAACTAAAACCCTAATAATAATCCTAAACCTAACCTTAACCCTGACTCAAATCCTAACCCTATCCCTACAATAACCCTTACTCAAGCCCTATAATAACCCTAACCTTAACCATGAGCATAACTCTAACCCTAAATCTAACACTACTATAATTGGACTCTAACCCTAACCCTAACCCTTACTTTAATCTTGACTCAAATCTTAACCTTCACTCTAACCTTAACCTTGACTCAAACCCTAACCCTAGCCTTACTATAACACTAACCCTAACCATAACCATAACTCTAACCCTAACGTTAACTTTGACCATAACTCTAACCCTAACCTTAACCATAAACATAACTCTAATCCAAACCTTAACCATAACCATAACTCTAACCCTAACCTTAACCATAAACATAACTCTAACCCAAACCTTAACCATAACTCTAACAATAACCATAACCGTAACTCTAACCCTAACCTTAACCATAACTCAAACCCTAACCCTAACTATAGCCCTAACCCTAATGCTAACTCTAACCGTTATTCTATCCCTAAGGTTAACATTAATTATAATGGTAACTTTGTCCCTAACCATATATCTATGTTTGACTATAACATTTTACATTACAATATGCCAAAAAGAAAATTACTTTTTTTAAACCATAATCCTACCCCTAACTCTAACCCTAAATATTACCCTAACTATAAATCTAACTCTACCATAATCAGACTGTAATCCTAACCCTAATCCTTAGTTTAACCTTCACTAAAACTGTAACCTAACCCTAACTCTAACCTTAACCCTGACTCAAAACTCTAACTCTAACCTTAACACTTACTTTAATCTAGATGAAAACCATAGCCCTAACCCTATCCTTAACCCCAACTCAAACCCTTACCCTAACCTTAACCCTGATGTAACTCTATATACAACCCTAACTCTAAATATAAACCTAACCTTAACCATCACCCTAAAACTAACCCTTTCTCTACCCCTTTCTCTAACTCTAACCGTAAATCTAATTTTAACCCTAACCCTAAGCCTAATTATAACCATAATTTAAACTCTAACTCTAGCCCTTATTCGAGCTCCAATTCTAACTCTACCTCTAACTCAAACCCTGACTCTAATTCTAATCCTAACCCTAACTATATGTTTAACCTAAACCCTTATTCTTACCCTTGCCCTTTCCTTGACCCTAACCCTAACTCTAATTCTAACCCTAACTATATTTGTAACCCAAATTCTAACCGGAATCCTAACATTAACTCTAACTCTAATTCTAAACCTAACCTTAACTATAACCCTAACAAGATTCATAATCCTAAAAATAACCCTAGCCCTAATGCTAATGCTAATACTGAATCTAATTGTAGCTCTATTCCTAATCGAAACTCTAACCCTATCCATAACTCAAACCCTAACAATAGCCCAAACCCTAACACTAACCCTAACTCTAAATATAACTCTACTCTTCAATATAACATTTTACGTAACAATATGCTTAAAATAAAACTAATTTAAAGTGATGCAAATAAACACCATATATAGAATTAAAAAATAAAATATTCAAGAATAATTTTATAGTAAGTTTATAAAATTCTATTTAAAAAGAAATAAATAATTCAGCACTTACCTTAAAAAAATAGAAAAAAATTTAAAAATAAGTTTCCTATTGCGCCACGATTGCCACTAGCTTATATATGCCTCTATATATATTACGTCGAGAGTAATCATTCTCGAGGTGCCTATTTTCATTTTCATAAATCCCAACTGTGATTAAAATAACCTTGAGATTAAATGAAAATAGGTGCCTCAAGAACGATTACTCTCGACGTAATATATATAGAGGTATATATAAGCTAGTATATATAATGTTGGATGACCCACAGGAAGTGATACCATTGACTTCAGATTTGATCCAATATAATGACCCATTTTCAATAGACTTTTACATTTTAACAATTTCTATGCACTGACTTAATGGGATATAGATTGAACACTAGTCGAAACCGCATGCAAGTTTGCTGCGAAACCCACCAGAAGATGTCGTTTGAGACTGAGTCCACTGTAATATTTCATCTCAAATAGTTCAGAGATTTATCGAGCTTGCATATTAAAGTCCGAAGATTGGCCTGAAACAAAAGATCATGCTAAAAATGATGAGCGAACCAGCAATGGATGGGGCCAAGTTCTAGAAAGCAGGAGAGTCGAAGACTAATTTTTTGGATGTTTACGACTGGATATGTCATCTCTACCGGTCAGGACATAAATGTCCTCCGCTTTCGCTGAACATTTATTTTGGTGACGCAGGTTCATTTGACAACAAAGGTTCACTTTTCCTTGAATCCAAATTTGAAGGTATTAGTAATGTCGGTCTCTTTGTCTCGTCGGATATAGGTAGTGTGAAAAATCAACTATTGCAGTCACTGATTATTAATCTCCTATCGTAAATGATTATTAAACTGCTGAAAACAAATTCCCAGCTGATATTGAAAAAGAACACAACTGCAACTTCAATTATAAAGTACAGAAAGAAATGCGCAACACAATGAACACAATATTTTTGGACAAATTGTCCCTGGAAAAACCCCTAAGGGAAAACCAGTTCTACAGATGAGAAATTATATTAAACTTCAGCAAATCAAGAGATACAAAATTTATTGCCTCTCACTGGCAGAACTCTGACAACCTCCTAATTTCTCCTGTTGATATTCACCACTGCTATCCCCATGCTAACACTGCACCCTTGCTAACACTGCAAGACTGTTTGCTAACACTGCAAATGTTTCTTCAAAACTTCTTCCTCCAAATGACCCAATGACCCCTTTTTATACTACTCCTGTTGGTAACACAACACTTGAGATTGATTTACAATCGACGATTGAGATTAAGACAACTCGACAACCAACATTAGAATTGGTTGCAAGGTGTCCAAAAGGGAATCACTAAAATTAGTAAATAATTATCCTTGCAACAACCATTTACTAATTCTTCTCAAGTGGACAAACAGCTGTCCAAACTACCCATAAATAGTGCTACTATACATAGATAAGGACGAATAGCTGTCCAAGCTACCCATAAATACAACTGCTATTTCTAGGTCAGAAATAACAACTGTCCAGCTAACAATAATTAACACTCCCTCTTAGCGAGGAAGCTGTTCTGCAAGACACCTAACTTATCTCTGAAGAAGATAACTTTTTCCTTCCCCAATGCCTTAGTCAGAATGTCTACTACTTGCTCCTCTGTAGGTATGTATTGTAGCTGAACAACTCCCCTTTGTACACAATCTCTAAAGAAGTGATATCTGATATCTATATGTTTAGACCTATCATGAAACACTGGATTCTCAGACAACTTGATGCAACTCTGATTGTCACAATGTATCACAGTAGTCTCAACCTTCTAACCAAACAAGGCTACTAACAACTTCCAAAGCCATATAGCTTCACATGTCGCCATGCTAGTTGCTATGTATTCTGCTTCTGCTGAACTTAGAGCCACAAAGTTCTGCTTCCTACTGAACCAAGATAAAACTCCTGGTCCCAAGCTGAAACAACACCCTAAAGTGCTCCTTTTGTCCGTTGTACTTCCTACACAATCTACATCAGTATAGCCTATCAACCTGATACCTTCACCTCGAACATATCTGATCCCATACTCAACTGTACCACGAAAGTAACGGAGCACATGCTTAGACGCTATCCAATGCATTCTCTTTGGTTCAACCATGAACTGACTAAGAGAGTTTACTGCAAATGCTATATCTGGTCTAGTGTTTAACAAATACATAAGCGAACCAATCAACTATCTATATAAAGTGGGATCTACATCTTTCTCCTTAGATGTATCTACCTTCCTCCAATTTTTGATCATGGGTGTAGACATGGCTTTGCAATCCTCCATCCCAAATTTTTTCAAGATTTCAATGCAATATTTCCCTTGACCAAGAAAAATCTCCCCATCTGTCTGCCACACTTCCATACCTAGAAAGTAGTGCATAAGTCCTAAATCCTTCATCTCGAACTCTTCTGCAAGCTTCCTCTTGCAATCCACTATGAGCCCTAGTGAACCTGTTAGAAATAGATCATCCACATAAAGAACAAGAATGAGAATCTCACCCCAAACCATCACATAGTAGAGGTTAGCATCTGCTTCACTCTTCACAAAGCCCATTTTTTGCAAGTATGTATCAATGCGCTCATACCACGCTCTAGGAGCCTATTTGAGTCCGTACAATGCTTTCTTCAATCTACACACGTGGGTCTCTTTGTTGTGTGCTACACAGCCTTCTGGTTGTTCTATGTATACCTCCTCCTTCAACTCACCATTGAGGAATGCTGTCTTGACATCCATTTGATGGATTTGCCATCCCATCTATGCTACAAGTGAGATTATAGCTCGTATAGAAGTATACTTGGCAACTGGAGCAAATGTCTCCTCATAGTCTATTCCCTCCTTATGAGAGAACCCCTTTGCCACAAACCTAGGCTTTTATTTCTCGATGCTACCATCTGCACCATGCTTTATCTTATAGATCCAGCGTGATCTAACTACAGCCCTATCTGTTGGTCTAGGTACTACCTCCCACACATCATTCTGCATTATTGAAGAATATTCCTCAACCATAGCATCTCGCCATACCTGATGTTCTACAGCTTCCTGATAGCTAGAAGGCTCACTATCTACCAACTGACTAACATAGTCATTGAACTTGGCTGGTTGTCTTCGCTGTCTAGTACTCTTCCTAGGAGCTCCCACAAACTCTTGAGTATCCCTTTGTGCACAATCTCTGATGAAGTGATATCTGATATCTATATGTTTAGACCTATCATGAAACACTGGATTTTCAGACAACTTGATGCAACTCTGATTGTCACAATGTATCATAGTAGTCTCAACCTTCTGACCAAACAAGGCTACTAACAACTTCCGAAGCCATATAGCTTCACATGTCGCCATGCTAGCTGCTATGTATTCTGCTTCTGCTGAACTTAGAGCCACAGACTTCTGCTTCCTGTTGAACCAAGATACAACTCCTGATCCCAAGCTGAAACAACACCCTGAAGTGCTCCTTTTGTCTGTTGTACTTCCTGCCCAATCTGCGTCAGTATAGCCTATCAACTTGATACCTTCACCTCAAACATATCTGATCCCATACTCGACTGTACCCTGCAAGTAACATAGCACATGCTTAGCCTCTATCCAATGCATTCTCTTTGGTTCAACCATGAACTGACTAAGAGAGTTTACTGCAAATGCTTCTTGATAGCTAGAAGGCTCACTATCTACCAACTAACTAACTAATGCCACATAGTCATTGAACTTGGCTGGTTGTCTTCACTATCTAGTACTCTTCCTAGGAGCTCCCACAAACTCTTGAGTATCCCTTTATGTATCTGGAACCACATGGTTCCTACTGCCAACTGTAGAGGATGAAATGTCAACCTCTAAGTCTTCTAGATGCATTTCCTATTGCACTCGTTGCTCCTTACTCTGTGAATCTTCACTAACTAAGTCTACATTCGTACTAGTAACTGTACTTGAGCTTTGCTGCCCTTGACTTGGTCTTGGAGCTTCTGTTGGCTGCTCACTCTGATCATCTTCTCGCAAATCTCTAGATCTCCTGAATGCCTTGTCCTCCATGAACTTGACATCCCGTCTGACAGAAATTTTTTTAGTCACTGGAGTGAAAATCCTATATGCCTTTGAGGTCTCACTGTACCCAACAAAGTACCCCCTCTCTGTAGTCTGATCTAACTTTGTACGTGTATCTCCAGGAATATGACAATATGCCAAACTCCTAAATATCCTGAAGTGACTAACATCTGGATTCTTCCCTGTGAAAGCCTCCTTTGGTGTCATCTTCCCTAGCACCTTGTGTGGAACTCTATTCTGAATGTAGATTGTTGTATTACACGCCTCTACCCATAAGTAACGGGGCATGTCCTAGTCATGTAGCATAGCTCTTGCTGCCTCTGATATAGAATGGTTCTTCCTCTCAACAAATCCATTCTGTTGTGGATTGTAAGGAACATTCCATTCTCTCTTGATTCCTTCTCTGGTGCAGAACTCCTGCAAGACATTTCCTTTGTACTTGCCTCCATTATCTGACCAAAGAACCTCATCCTTAGTCTTCAAGAAGTATATCCAGGTCTTTCTAGAGAAATCATCAATAAAAGTAACATAGTACTCATATCCTTTGAGAGATTTCGTCGACATTGGTCCACAAACATCTGAATGTACTAGATCAAGAACACCCTTAGATCTGGTGTCACTCCTTGGAAAAGATGCTTTTGCAAACTTCCCCAACACACATTCCTTACATACATCATCATGCTCTGTGCTCACCTCTGGAACACCTATCATGGTCTCATGAAGCAATCTAAGTGCTCCATGATGAATATGGCCCATCCTCCTATGCCATAGCTCTCCAAAATCTCTAGGATTATTGTTGCTCATAAGTGCCTTAGGAGTATCAAACTACAATCTATAAAGGCGACCACTCCTAACTCCAATAGTTATGGGTGATTTCCAATCCTTGTGCTTAATCAACACATGTGTCCCTTTAAAGAGTACATTATACCCCCTATCCTAAAGAACAGATATAGAAATCGAATTCATACCTAAGCCTGGAACATATAACACACCATGAAGTGGAATTATCTTTCCATTCTCCCTCTGAAATTGAACAGTCCCTTTCCCAACAGGGTTAAGTTTGGACAAGTTTCCCATAGAAATCTGGATGTTGGTGTCCTCCTCCTTGTAACTGGAGAAGTACTCTCTAACTCCTGTCATATAAAATGACGCCCCACTATCTATATACCAAACACACTGTGAGGTTGAGCTAACCATACAAGCTATGAGTGCAAACTCATCTTTCATTCTACTGGAGAGTTCTTTCGCACTTGCTGAAGCTGCCACTTGCTTCTTACCCTTCTTCCTCTCTGGGCAATCATTAACATAGTGGCCAAACTCGTGACATCCAAAGAACTTGACCTTAGAAAGGTCCTTCTTCTTCTTTTCACTTTGTGAATTTGATCCTTTGCTAGATCCCTTCTTTACTTTCCCTTTACCCGCTAGGGCAACGTTCTCTTGTTCCACCTCATTTTTTTGACTCTTGTTGGCCCCATTGACAAGACTAGTCTAAACTCATCCTGAGTGAAATCAGTCCATAGTCGATCCCAACTCGGTAAAGTATCTTGTCCACTAACAACTTCAACAAAGACACTCTATTGTTTAGTAAACCCATTTAGGGCTATTCTCACTAGCTCATCATCACTAGGGCTATCTCCAACAGCTGCTAACTCATCCTTCACAAGTCTAAGCCTGGTGAGGTAACTTGTGACGTCTTCTCCCTGATTCATCTGGGTATTCTTTAGCTTCTCTCTAAGAATCAACTTCCTGTTGGTGGTAGCATTCTGGTACAGATTTAGAATGGCATCCCACATCTTCTTCGCTATATCTAGCTCTGAGATATCTGGAACAATATGATCCTTGACACCATCAAGGATAATCCTCCTCACTTTGGTATCGTCCTTCCTATATGCTGCAAGATGTGTTGCATCCGTTGGTACAGGTACACCACTGGTAGCATAATCCTTGATACCATTCTCTTCCAACAATAAAGAAATTTTGGCCTTCTAGACACCAAAATTTGAGGCACCATCCAATCTATCCTGATCTCTCAAACCAGCTAAAGCCATCTCAAGGGTTTAAAGCAATAATAAATCTAAAGAGATCAAAATTTATTTCCTAGGGAAAAAACTCTTCTACCCTTAACAATGCTCTGATACCATGTGAGAAATCAACTATTGTAGTTACTAATTATTAATCTCCTATCGTAAATGATTATTAAACTGCTGAAAACAAATTCCCAGCTAATATTGAAAAATTACACAACTGCAACTTCACTTATAAAGTACGAAAAGAAATGTGCAACACAATGAACACAGTATTTTTGGACAAATTGTCCCTAGAAAAACCCCTAAGGGAAAACCAGTTCTACAGATGATAAATTATATTAAACTTCAGCAAATCAAGAGATACAAAATTCCTTGTCTCTCATTGGAAGAACTCTGACAACCTCCTAATTTCTCCTGCTGATATTCCCCACTGCTATCCCCACGCTAACACTGCGCCCTTGCTAACACTGCAAACGTTTCTCCAAAACTTCTTCCTCCAAATGACCCAATGACCCCTTTTTATGCTACTCTTGTTGGTAACCGAATGCCCGAGATTGATTTACAATCGACGGTTGAGATTAAGACAACTCCACAGCCAACAATAGAATTGGTTGCAAGGTGTCCAAAAGGGAATCACTAAAATTAGTAAATAATTATTCTTGCAACAACGGGCGAGGGACGGCTTACTGATAAGCAACTCTACAACGCCTTGAATTACCAGCAGCTACAATGTGTCATTCAATTCCGCTATGTGGTTAACGTCTTCAGAGAATTTATTGAGGTTAGGGTGGAAAATGATAATGTTGAGTGCAATGTAATTCGACTGGATCCGACATCGGAACAAAAGTCAATTCCAACAAGCCTTGAAGATGAGCGGCACTTTCCAGCAAAGATTGGCATAACTATAGGACCTCTAGTTGAATCCCATGTCCACTCAGTTTCATTCGGCAAATCATCACAGAAATCCATCACAGATATTGGGAGAGAGGAAACCGTGGAGGCCACTTTTGAACTGCCAAACCACCCTGCTTTGAAGCTTTCCAAAGTCGTCACATGCCAAACAAGCATCAACAGTTGGGTGTTTGAGAAATCCTCCATCAACAGGCCACGTGTAGATCGAGAATGGACTCTCTATGATAGTGCTACGAGAAAGGCGGTGTCTAATTATAAGCCTCAAAAGTTTTTAGTCTTCAAGTCCAAGACTTGGTCTGGCGATAGGTATTCGAAAGCCTGGAGAGCTTTCACAGTACAAGGAGGGGTGTTGTTTGGGGGAGATGAGTACAGACACCCAATAATATGGAGGCTCCACAGAGATTTAGAAGGTCAAACCATGAACTGGGTTATGAAAGGTGAGGTCCGCTTGGCCTATTTCTCCAATAATTACAGGTCTACACATGTCGAGATTGCAAATCACCAATTTTTTCAAGTGTTTCAAATTCCACTGGTGTAGTCCACACCCGACTAAGCTTTTCGAATAACGAAAGCTAGGGGAACAGTTTAAACATTACACACTAAATTTCTATATCAAAAGTGTTAAATAGTTGAATTTGATTTTTTCTCCCAAGCTTAATTCTTCTTTTAGTGTGATATGTAAGGGTAACCAAAAAGAGACTTTCTTCTTTCACGAATAAGCTTGCTATTTCATCTATATGCATCTAATTCTTCTTTTAGTGTGTGATATTTAAGGGTAGCCAAAAAGAGATTTTCTTCCTTCTAGGATATGGTTGCTATTTCAGTTATATGCATCTATGATAATGAATACTTTTCAACTTCTTATGCTATTGAGAGTCTATTTCCCCTGTACTGTTCATATAAGGTATTTCTAGGAAGGCTTGTTTCTGTTCCGAAATTGATGATTAAGTGCTCACAAAATATTCAAATTGTGATTTCAATTTTACTTACTATTGTCCTTTTTAACTTCATAGTATTGTGATTCCAATTTTACCTAATATTATCCTTTTAACTCAGTATTTTAGAGTGGATCTCTAAAGGTATAAAAGATCTCCCTCCAAACCAGGATGCAAGCTTGAAACCTACTCATACATGATAGGACAATTCCTACTACAAAGGGCTCCCTTGATGCCCACCAAAGCATCCCTTACAGCTCATTCCAAGCTCTCTACTTGACAAGGCCCCAAAGAGGCATCTCTCTACCAAACTGTTTGACGCCTCTACTCATATAATTAATGTATTGGATCCCTCATCACACAATATATCCCATATCGAGTTTCAATGGATCCAGATTATTCTATCAATCCAGCGGATGACCTTGATTTGTCTTAACGAAGTAACACATTTGTAATGCTACTAATAACTGTGGCTTGAGTTTTCCTTGTCTATGTTTGAAATTGGTTTTTATGGATGCTCTATGTTCTTATAAAGATGTATGATAATTGGTAAGTAGGAGATGTTTTACTCTCAGTTCGACTACTTTGTTCCTTGGTGTTTTACGATTTTTCATACAAAAGTAGGGTATTCTTGAGAATTATTCTATAATTCTTTGTTAATCCTATATTATAAACAAATTGTATTGAATTTCGTTGTATGAAGGCTAACATATACAAAATTCTTCATAATTTAAATTTGGCTTTGTTGTCGATTAAATCTGATCGTGAAATGGGAATGAGAAGATGGTGGTCTGAAGACCGAAAGATAAAGGTGCTAGCAATACACGAAGCCCCTGCTGCCAAGAGACATCACCATGGAGCCTCCCATTCGGACAGCATAATGGCATGGAACCACCCCCTACGAAAAGATACAACATAAAGCTCTCACTCACAATATATAACTAAAAACAAACGGATCCAAAATTTTCATAGAATTAAACTACCAATTTTGCACACAAAGACTGAAATCCAACCACAGGATAAAGAAACCCTATATCTTCACAAGCTTAAATGCATTTTAAAATAAGAAAACACCATGTAAATAAATTCAAACACAAATCAAAAAAATAGAAAACCAGAGTACAAAAAATCATCGCTTCATCTGCAAATATTGCAATGGAGAGCCTGCATGCAAAAAAATCCATGTCCCTGCATTTCACTCTATCGCTTTGGAATGATGAAGAGAAGGGCTCATGTATGACGATCTGCCCTGTCTGAGCTGTTAAATGATTATTATTTACACTTAATTTAAATTTACTTAGGATAAATGCATTATTTTATTATTTATTAGGTTAGACATCTAGGAGTATGTGTACTTATATGAGTTGTCATGTTGATGACACAAGAGTTAGCAACTCTATTTTAGCACATGGTGTCTACAACACTAGAGTTTGCATAATTAACAGGGTTGTCATGTAGACAACACAATTATTCACACTTTTAATTAAGCACATAGTGTCTACAACATAATTTTATGTGACACAGCTTTATAAGCTTATCCTCTCATCATCGCACTAACTCTTGTTCTTAATGGAGGATAATCCAATTTTGAGTATTTAACACTTTTAGTGTTAGAATGAAGTTTAAAGTGTGATTTTTAAGAAATTTTTGATTCCCCCTATTTGGTTGACCAAAAATATTTCATTGTTATACTAGGGATAGATGAGTTACATCACCCTCTGTCAACACTCTTTCAAATGTCAAAAAGAAAAAATATATACATGAAAATGTTGGGGAATTACAAGGCTTTTTGGACTCATGTTGTATGATTTTATCATAAAGGCCATATTTTGGATTGGTAGGCCATATGTTGTAAAATTATTAATAACTTAATTGAAAACTAGATTAGATAATTTTAGGTATAAAATATTAAAACAAACTAATTACAAGGATGAATGTGAATAGAAAATAAAAACATATATGTTTGAACATGAGATTGATAAAGAATAACACTAAGAATTGCATTTGTAATGATATATATCAAACATATAGACAATTTGAAAAAATTTATTTGGAAAAATAAAACTTATAAACAACAAACTTCACATTTTAGTAACACATTACTTGGCTCACAATAAGTTTGAACAAATTGGCATGAATTGTGAAAACTAGATATCAATAAACTTCAAACTAAAAATAACTACCTAGAAAATGAAATTAAAAATTGTATATTAATATATTAACCTAATATATCTTTAAAATATTATTAGAATCTTTTATTTCAAATTTTTCTAAAGTCAGACAAATGAATGAATGCATTTTCTACTTGTCTAAACACATTGCAAATTCAATATGTGGAAAGAAGAAATCTAAAACTAGATAAGTTAGCACTAGTGGCATGCCATCTAGATAATTCCCAACCTTTCAAATAATGATATTTAGTGAACAATTTACTTTTCAACTATTTCCCTGGCATTTGTCTTTGTCCCATTGTGAATAAAAAACAATTTCTAATGAAAATGTTGAATGCTTTAAACTATTGGGGAATAAAAAAAATTATGGCAATTTCTCCCGATTAGAAAGGCCTCTGAGGTAGATTATCCGAGGCTATTTTCATACAAGGTTTTTTATTTAGGATGGATAGTATAGAATTAATTTCAGCTAACAACAGAGATAATACCTACATGGTAGGCCATGAGTTTAATTGGAATTTTAGTGTGGATCTTGGTTTCTAGATTGATAAATTGGACTCTTCATATCAAGTCCATTATGCAGCTTGCCATTGCTAGCTTTGTTTAAATTGGTGTCATTTTTCGCCCAATAAGTTGCAGCACATTGTCTAATCATGACTCATTAATTTGTTTAGTAACTCAACTTGTTATCTAATTTTTTTCTTGGTTTTGAGGTTTTTCTGTGGCAATGAGACCTACCATAGTAGAAGTTGCATATGATTGAGCTTTTGAAAAACTTTGATGAGGTCTTGACTAATCAAAGGTTCCAAAAAAAGGCTAGCATGATTAATATTTATGATTAATTCAACTTATATCTATAGATTTTTTTTAATATTTAGTTAAAATTTAAGTTAAACACTAGTAAAACTAGAATTTATCAATGAGAAAAGAGAAAATAGGGGAAAAAGTTAAATTTTAAAATAAGATTTAACAAATTTTAGAATCTTAGATTTTCTACATTGTAATAATTAATAAATTTAATCTACTAAAAGTATGAACTATAATAATAATAAACCATTAAAAAAATTAACTTTAATAATAATAACCATTCAGCTTTTCTATAAATACCATGAACTATCATTTTATACTCTCATTATACCAGTAGTTACAATAAAAACAAACACACCATTTTGTTTCAATGAGAAACAATCCTTAAGAGCCATTTCGTGGTTATTCCACTTCCATAACAATCAGCCTCATCAAATGACATTAACTAGAAAATGTAAATAATTATAAATATGCTATACTAAATGTCATCTCTATAGCCTATTGATGAAAGGAAAATATTCAATCTCTACAATTCAAATTAAGCATTTAATCCCCACGGGTCCAATTGACTAACAATATTAGAATGTCTAATTAAATATAGTAAAAAATAGTTTCAATGATAAATTAAGCATTTAATCCCCACGGTTCAAAGAGTGACATTATTAATAAAAAATAGAATATAGACTATCAGTTCCAATCAAATTTTCCATCATTTTAGAATAGCAACAACCTTCCTAGGAAAATTTACATCACTGAATAAGAAACTAACATGTACTCAAGCTCTAGCGGTGGTCATACTCTTGTCAATGAGAAATGACAACTTATTCAAAATAACATATAGAAAGTCTAATTTTGGTGATTAATGAAAAATAAAAGAGTAAAAAATAAACACAATAATGTTGCCAACTTGGTAGCAATAAGACACTCCTGCAAGTCCCAACAATTGCTTCAAAGGACATGGATTAAAGAAAGATTAAAAAGAAATGATATTATGTACACATGGCTTTTAATTTAATACCAAGTTATCATGGTAAGCCATTACTAGTACTTACAACTACATAGATACAATTTGGGGTTTTTAAACACTCAGCATGCCAATAGAATATTAAGATGAAAACTATACAAAAGGACAAGGCAATGCATATTGCACTGTAGTAGATCTATTGAGTGGGACTAAAATAACACCAAAGAACATTAAAGTATACAGGTGTTATTTTTATTTTTCTTTATTAACAAAACCTTCATGCCCTTCCATGATAAAGGTACAGTTTTTTCAAAGGGAAAACAAAGCTCTCAATGTGACTCAAAAAAATATGTTTTTACAGTAATACAAAAGTTCAAATTTAATTTATTTTTAAAAATAATGAATCCTTCCAAAATTAATACCTTCGCACATGGGGACATATACAGAAGCATTGATCCATTCATTACATGCCTATTATAGATATGTTCAATTTTCTAATAAAATCCATCTTTTAAAAAAAAAATTGTCAAAAGATATTTTTTAATTTGTCAAAAGATTTTCAATTTTAAGGCATTACAATTTTAAGAATGTGTAGCATTAGGGAAGGTAATATTGATATAACTAAGGCTATCTTTGCAACACCCATAAATCTAGGGCCAAGTGAAGAATCACAAGTAGATTTTAATAATAGAGTTAATATAATAATAGAGTTAATGTCCCCATTTCCAAGATCAATTTTAATAATAGAGTTAATATAAGGAATAAATAAATAAATAAATATAGTATAATATAATTGCACTTGATGAAGTTAAATAAATAATAATATCACATTTATAAAGTTAAATTTAATAAATAACATTAATAAAATAATAAAAGTATTAAATAGCATAACTTAATATTATTAAATATATCATTTTTATCAAATTGATATGGTATAATATTATATCAATAAAATAGTATAATGTATCTAATTTTATTGATAAAGTAACATAGATAAATTATTTAATAAATATATTAAAGAGATTAGTAACATATAATATAATATTTTGAAATCAATTACAAATTATTAATATATTAATAAGATGAACATAATAAAAATAAAATATTATATTCTATTATAATAATTATAATATTAGAATGGATATGATCCTATATAATAAATATTACAAACCATTTAAAAGATCACATTAGTAAAGAATTTATATAATAAAATAACCATGCTCGATCGGTTGCATCCATTCAAAGATATTTATATAGAAGCAGACTACTCAGACAGAGGTGGCATAATAGTTCATGGGGGTGGGAAAGAAAGATGAAGTAACTACCATGGATAGAGGAGAAAGAGAAAAATTCACGCAGAGGAATGAAGAGCGGGGGAGGAAATCCAAGCGGGAAACAATTGCTTTCAGAATATTGGAGAAAGAACAGAGTAGAACATAGAGTGGGGAAGAATAAGAATGCACAGGAGAAGAGTAGAACAAACAATCAAATCAGGGAAGTACGAAGCAAAAAATCAAAGAAGGATATAAAAGGCTATAAGAAAAAATGATCACATTCGAAGGTGATAGTACCAATATTGCTGAAGGCTAATAAAATCAGTGAATATAACCAAATCAGTGAAGACATGATTCTGGTAGAGATAATTGTAGTTGGTGATGTTAACCCCATCAACTACATCAGTCAAGAAAAGAAACTAAGACAAAGAAAAAAAATATCATTCAGAGGCATCAATAGGTGGTCATACGCAGACTGGTATAATAGTCAGGTATTCCATTAGAACGGTTGGTAGATTGCTAGTGATGTGAACACAAATAGACAAGGATCGAACTCACATTTAGGTTTGATCGAACACCATAGATAGAAGGAAGAAAATACCAAAGGAGCACACTGGCATCTATTTCAATAATCATGCTCACTAAAGTTCAGGTGATCAAGATCAGCATTAACATGATTATAGGATTTGATCTCTCATTCCCCAAATGGGTGTAGAGTTCAGCATGAACGGAGTAGGGTATAGTCTTGTAGACAACAGGAAAGATTGGAGCCAACATCAAGAGAAATAGAGAGCTACACGTGGAAGAATATCCACTATAGCAATAGCAAAACTCAAAGCCATTCATCGCAGGAAGTCTTGTACTCAGAGGAAGAGATAGTAGAGACATATGGTTCATCTGATATTAACCATTGGAAGACTTTATGATAGAAGAGTATTGAAACATCAGAAGTTTATTTCAGAGGGTGAAGCCTATAGCATGATACATAATAAACCAAAAAGAGAAAGATCATTCAGTTCCTAAGAATACCGACTATCAGATTTTTGCCAAGCCTCAAGATATTATATTTGCTTGATAAGAAACTCATGCTGTGATCAATACTCATTCAAAACTTGGACAGAAGTTTGATCCTTATCATACCAATAATTACTCAACCTCTTATAAGAATCGAATGGAAATATAAACAGATAATTAAGAGCCCGTTTGGTTGATGGAATAGGAATAGAAAAATTGGAATACTATTTTTATTTTCTTTTTGGTTGATGGAATAGGAATAGAAAAATTTGGAATAGGATTTTAGTATTCCCATTTTGCCTCTAAAATGAGGTTATACCCATTCCCAAAAAATAGCTGTTATTGGAATAGTCATTCCTATTCCCAATATTACATGCCTGTTCTCCATTCTTATGCCTGTGGCCAAACGAGCCCTAAGAGTTTAAACCGAATAACATATATTAAGAATAAAGAATTCTTATATAAGAAATACTAATGGGATTCTTATTGCTTAATATATAAGATAGAGTAGTAAGAGAAATTGTATACAATCTCCATTGCACAGTGCAATTGTAAAGACTAGATAGCTACTCATAGAAGGAAATAAAGTATTGGTCACAATATCTGAAGCTATACCAAGGAGGGGCATTACAGACACCAACATGATGGATGGACTTGACCATGCCAAACCTAAAGACAAGGGTTTTCATAGGATGATCCAAAATGTTTTTGAAAATCAATGCAATAAATTAATCGAGCTTGTTCTAGCTCTCATCTAGAAGGTTGTATCTATTCATCCTCCTTAGCAATGCTTGACTATGGAATATTCAGCCAAAGCTCTTTTCATGCGAGGTAAAAGCATCTTAGTGGCATTACAAATATGACTAAGCAGAAAATGAATAAACCACAACTCTTCTTATTTATTACACTGAGAGGCGTTCTATACAATAGCAGCACAAATGCCCAGCACAGGAATATGCCAAGATTCCTTGTCAATTAAAAGGAATTGGGAGCGGTTACAAACTTCCAAATTAAATATTAAAAAACAATTCCAGAAATAATAGCTGGTCGAAATAATAGGAAGACAAATGGAGGCCAAAATAATAGGCCCGAGAAAGTAGGGCCCGAAAAACTAGGACCCAAAAAAATAGGGGAGAAATAATTTCAATATGATTTTTTTTTTTTTAAATATAATTTTGCATGCACATTCATGCTTATTTTTTGCGGGGAGTGGGGGAATTTGAAACAAATTCGTGGAATGTGAAGAGACGTCTGTTGGGGGATATGAGGAGCCTCTCAGAAGTTATAAAACCAAGGCTCCTCATTTCATTTTCATTTTATGTTTTTGTAGGAAGGAGGAGGTGCAGGTTATTGGAGGATTAGATTGGAGTTTTTGAATAGGAGTAAATTGAAGTTTTGGAGTAACATTTTTTGAGGTGAGATTTCTATTTTTTTTTTTAAATATAATTTTGCATGCACATTCTTATTTTTTGTGGGGAGTGGGGGAATTTGAAACAAATTCGTTGAATGTCAAGAGACATTTTTTAGGGGATATGAGGAGCCTCTCAGAAGTTATAAAACCAAGGCTCCTCATTTCATTTTCAGTTTATGTTTTTGTAGGAAGGAAGAGGTGGAGGTTATTGGAGGATTAGATTGGAGTTTTTGAATAGGAGTAAATTGAAGTTTTGGAGTAACATTTTTGCAGGTGAGATTTCTATTTTTTTACGCCGAGAGGCGTTCTATACAATGGCAGCTCAAATGCCTAGCACGGGAATATACCAAGATTCCTTGTCAATTAAAAAGAATTGGGAGCAGTTACAAACTTCCAAATTAAATATTAAAAAAGAATTCTCGAAATAATAGCTGGCCAAAATTATAGGAAGACAAATGGAGGCCGAAATAATAGGCCTGAGAAAGTAGGGCCCGAAAAAGGAGGACCCGAAAAAATAGGGGTGAAATAATTTCAATATGATTTTTTTTTTTTTTAAATATAATTTTGCATGCACATTCATGCTTATTTTTTGCGGGGAGTGGGGGAATGTGAAACAAATTCATGGAATGTGAAGAGATGTTTGTTGGGGGATATGAGGAGCCCCTCAGAAGTTATAAAACCAAGGCTCCTCATTTCATTTTCATTTTATGTTTTTGTAGGAAGGAAGAGGTGGAGGTTATTGGAGGATTAGATTGGATTTTTTGAATAGGAGTAAATTGAAGTTTTGGAGTAACATTTTTGCAGGTGAGATTTCTATTTTTTATTTAAATTTTCATTTAGATTTAGATGTAGATGTAAATTGAAATTCAAAATTAGTTATAATATTCTACTTTGATTTAGATTTCAATTTTAATTAATTTCATTTAGATTTAGAATTCTGTTCATAACTATTTAGGCTTGCATTTAATAGTTTAGTCTTTCATGTTTGATTTAGATTTAGATTTGTATTCAAAATCTATTTGATATATATATATTATAATACTTTCATTGTTAATGGTGCTTGATGGGAGTGTTTTAGGGGTGTGTTCTTTTCTATTTCTGAAATATTTTGGTCCAATATGTACTTTCCTAACATGATCTATCCATTTTCTTCTGATTCATGCATGGAGCTTCTTGATGCTATTAGCGCGTTGCTAGGACTGAATGGGAATGGATTAAAGATAAATGACTAGCTCTGGATCTGGATATGCATTTGGAATTGGCTCTGTTGCGGCTCCAATTTATAGGTTCCTTCCTGCTACCTATTCTTTCAGTGGTTTAATCTAGTTAATTGCGGATTGAAAGGTTCTGGCTCATTCCCAACAGTTTGTAATTTTGTCATGATGTCTAGCGTGTGGCATTCTAATGGGATTCTTCATTGGAAAATGGTGCAAATAATTATGTCAATGCTGAATGACTTGTCCAATGTGATAATTGCTCTAGATATAGAATGCGGCCATGGTGATTTTCTTAGCAATACAATTGCAAAAAAAGGGAAATATGGTATTAACAAATTGTTATAGGAAATCTCTGAGCAAAAATACTTATAAATACATTCAAATTTCTTTTGTAACTCATAATATCAATCTCACTTTTTCTTGTGCTCCTTTAGTCTAAGAAAGATAATAGATTGGAGTAACAAATTGCTTCTATAATGACAGTTGCAGGTGCAATTATTTTAGCAATTTTGGGCATTCTAACTGTTCCTGTGATGGGTACTTATGTTTTGGTTCTTAGATTATGTGATTTGGTTGTATTTAGATTCTTTTTAATAATGTTTGAAACTACTATTAAATATAATAATAAAGATTAATTTAATGTTAAATATAACATGCTACAACACTTATCGAAAATATCAAAAACACAATTGCTATAGCAAAATGAGAATGGAGTAAAAACTTCAATTTTTGTATTAATTCGTCTGCTTAAAATATATTACAATTGCCATATTTTATATTGAGAAATGCCTCATATGGACTTTCGCATGCTTATTTAACTACACTACAATCAAGACTAACTTTGTACTTAATCTAATTTTATCAAATGAGACTGGCCCAAAATTCCTATTTAACTATTGTTATAACAAACATAGACAGTTGTAGAACTTGTGATTAATCATTTATAACTGCTTGATTCTTTGTATTTCATGCGTAAATTCATGATTCTAAAAACTCGAAGTTCAAACTGCATGTTACATTCTCTTCCTTATTTGGTGAATTGGAGCATGACTATTAGATTAAACAGTGCATGGAAGAGACAAAACACTGAAAG
>CM053783.1:227767552-227915052 GCA_028749045.1 Cupressus sempervirens | reverse complement strand
ACTCTAACTTGAACACGAACTCTAACTCTTATATGAACACTAACACTAACACTACCTCTAATTTTAACTCTTACTCTAATTGTAACCCTAACCCTAATGCTAATCCTACCCATAACCCTAACACTAACCCTAACCCTAACCCTAATGCTAGCCCTAACCATAACACTAACACTAATCGTAACCCTATCTCTAACAATAATTCTAACTCTAACCTTAATTCTAACCCTAAATATAACCCTAACTCTAACTCTAACTCAAACTCCAACCCGTATTTGTACTCTAATTCTAACTCTATCTCTAACCCTAACCCTAACTCTTATTCTAACTCTAACACTAACCATAACTATATTTGTAACCATAATTCTAACCCTCACCCTAATTCTTACCCTTATCCTAACCCTAACTCTATCTCTATTCCTAATTATATTTCTAACACTAATTCCAAACCTAACCCTAATCCGAAGTCTAACTCTAATTTGAAACCTAACCCTAACCCTAACTCTAACTCTAACCCTGACTGTAACTCTAACCCTAACAAGAAAGCTAATTCTAATTTAAACCCTATCCCTTACCCTAATTTTCATCCTAATGCTAACCCTAACTTTAACTCTAACCCTAACCCTAACCTTAACACTAACCTTAAACTTAATTCTAAGCTTAACCCTAACCTTAACTCTAACACTAACCCTTACCCTAACTTTAACACTAACCTTAACAATAAACATTAATTTGTCCCTAACTCTAACCCTAAATCTAACTCTACCATAATTGGACTCTAACCATAACCCTAACCCTAACTTTAATCTTGGCTTAAAAATTTTCCCTGACCATAACTCTAGAACCTTAACCCTTACTCAAGCCCTAACCTTAACCCTAACCCTAACCCTGGCCCTACTATAACCCTAACCCTAACCATAACCATAAGTCTAACCCTAACCTTAACCATGAGCATAACTCTAACACTAAACTTAACCATAAACATAACTCTATGCCTAACACTAACCCTAAATCTAACTCTACCATAACTAGAATCTAACCCTAACCCTAACTTTAATCCTAACTAAAACCCTAACCCTACTCCTAAACCTACCCTTTACCCTAACTCAAACCCTAACCCTATCCCTACAATAACCCTAACTTGAGCCCTATAATAACCCTAACCCTAACCCTCACCTTAACCATGAGCATAACTCTAACCCTAAATCTAACACTACCGTAATTGGACTCTAACCCTAACCCTAACCCTAACTTTAATCTTGGCTCAAACCCTAACCTTCTCTCTAACCTTAACCTTGACTCAAACCCTAACCCTAGCCTTACTATAATACTAACCCTAACCATAACCATAACTCTAACCCTAACCTTAACTATGACCATAACTCTAACCCTAACCTTAAACATAAACATAACTCTAATCCAAACCTTAACCATAACCATAACTCTAACCTTAACCTTAACCATAAACATAACTCTAACCCAAACCTTAACCATAACTCTAACAATAACCATAACCGTAACTCTAACCCTAAACTTAACCATAACTCAAACCCTAACCCTAACTCTAGCCCTAACCCTAATGCTAACCCTAACCCTTATTCTATCCCTAAGGTTAACATTAATTGTAATGGTAGCTTTGTCCCTAACCATGTATCTATGTTTGACTATAACAATTTACATTACAATATGTCGAAAATAAAAATAATTTTTCTAAACCATAATCCTACCCCTAACTCTAACCCTAAATATAACCCTAACTGTAAATCTAACTCTACCATAATTAGACTCTAATCCTAACCCTAATCCTTAGTTTAACCTTCACTAAAACTGTAACCTAACCCTAACTCTAACCTTAACCCTTACTTTAATCTAGATGAAAACCATAGCCCTAACCCTATCCTTAACCCTAACTCAAACCCTTACCCTAACCTTAACCCTGATGTAACTCTATATACAACCCTAACCCTAAGCCTAATTATAACCCTAATTATAACCCTAATTTAAACTCTAACTCTAGCCCTTATTCGAGCTCCAATTCTAACTCTACCTCTAACTCAAACCCTCACTCTAATTCTAATGCTAACCCTAACTATATGTTTAACCTAAACCCTTATTCTTACCCTCGCCCTTTCCTTAACCCTAACCCTAACTCTAATTCTAACCCTAACTATATTTGTAACCCAAATTCTAACCCTAATCCTAACATTAACTCTAACTCTAATTATAAACCTAACCTTAACTATAACCCTAACAAGATTCATCATCCTAAGAATAACCCTAGCCCTAACCCTAACGCTAATACTGACACTAATTGTAACTCTATTCCTAACCGTAACTCTAACCCTATCCATAACTCAAAACCTTACAATAGCCGCAACCCTAACACTAACCCTAAACCTAACTATAACTATACTCTTCAATATAACATTTTATGTAACAATATGCTTAAAATAAAACTAAATTAAAGTGATGCAAATAAACACCATATATAGAATTAAAAAATAAAATATTCAAGAATAATTTTATAGTAAGTTTATACAATTGTATTTAAAAAGAAATAAATAATTCAACACTTACCTTAAAAAAATAGAAAAAAATTTAAAAATACTTTTCCTATTGCGCCGCGATAGCCACTAGCTTATATATACCTCTATATATATTACGTCGAGAGTAACCATTCTCGAGGTGCCTATTTTCATTTTCATAAATCCCAACTGTGATTAAAATAACCTTGGGATTAAATGAAAATAGGCGCCTCAAGAACGATTACTCTCGGCGTAATATATATAGAAGTATATATAAGCTGGTATATATAATGTTGGATGACCCACATGAAGTGATACCATTGACTTCAGATTTGATCCAATATAATGACACATTTTCAATAGACTTTTACATTTTAACAATTTCTACACACTAACTTAATGGGATATAGATAGAATACTAGTCGAAACTGCGTGCAAGTTGGCTGCGAAACCCATCAGAAGACGTCGTTTGAGACTGAGTCCACTGTAATATTTCATCTCAAATAGTTCAGATATTTATCGGGCTTGCATATTAAAGTCTGAAGATTGGCCTGAAACAAAAGATCATCCTAAAAATGATGAGCGAACCAGTAATGGACGGGGCTGAGTTCTGGAAAGCGGGAGAGTCGAAGACTGATTTTCCGGACGTTTACGACTAGATATGCCGTCTCTACCGGTCAGGACATAAATGTCCTCCGCTTTCGCTGAACATTTATTTTGGCAACGCAGATTCATTTCACAACACAGGTTCACTTTTCCTTGAATCCGAATTTGAAGGTATTAGTAACGTCGGTCTCTTTGTCTCGTCGGATATGGGTAGGAATTCTAGTCTTGGAATCTGCTCTACTGGGATTGTTGGACAAGAAGCCCGCCAAAAGAACACGTTCCCACTATTC
Organism: Cupressus sempervirens; assembly: GCA_028749045.1. NCBI lineage: Eukaryota > Viridiplantae > Streptophyta > Pinopsida > Cupressales > Cupressaceae > Cupressus > Cupressus sempervirens. The sequence goes on along the minus strand of CM053783.1, from coordinate 227,911,634 downwards.
TCCAACTTGGTCGTACATGTGTATTGCAATGCCTTCGATTGTAACGACATCCCACAAATGGACATCCCGCTGGGCACAATTGAACCTGGCAAATACAAGCAAGAATTTAACTCTCTCTTTTCAGTTCCTTGCTTTTCCTTTCTGTATTATTCCTTGGCTGTTCATAAGCTTTTTGATCTTGGGATTGTTGAAGTAGAATCACGCCAGAGTAACACGTTTCAGGTATTCTTGAACCTGTGGGCATGTGTGTATCTAAAAGTCTTCGATCCAGATATCGTGAAGCTCCAGCAAATGAACACCCAGCTGAGGACAATTGAATCTGCTAAGTACAAGCAAGCATTCAACTCTCTCTTTTCACTCGCTTGCTATTCTTTTATGGTGCATTTCCGATCTGAAATCTCCGAAAGCGAAGCACAGAAATTGTGTTGTCATAGAGTAGAGAATATTTTGTCACTCGTAGGACCTGGTGCAACTGGTTATGTGCTAAGGCATTTTTCTGCCGAGTTCACTTGCAAGTGCTTATTACACGGCGAGATTGATAATAAAGGGGGAAATAATGATTTGAACGGGCGAGGGACGGCTTGCTGATAAGCAACTCTCCAACGCCTTGAATTACCAGCAGCTACAATGTGTCATTCAATTCCGCTATGTGGTTAACATCTTCAGAGACTTTAATGAAGTTACGGTGGAAAATGATAATGTTGAGTGCAATGTAATTCGATTGCATCCGACACCGGAAGAAAAGTCAATTCCAACAAGCCTTGAAGATGAGCGGCACTTTCCAGCAAAGATTGGCATGACTATAGGACCTCTAGTTGAATCCCATGTCCACTCTGTTTCATTGGGAAAATCATCACAGATATTGGGAGAGGGGAAACCGTGGAGGCCACTTTTGAACCGCCAAAGCACCCTAGTTTGAAGGTTTCCAAAGCTGTCACATCTGAAACAAGCATCAACAGTTGGGTGTTTGAGCAATCCTCCGTCAACAGGCCACATGTAGATCGAGAATGGACTCTCTCTGATAGAGCTACAGGAAAGGCGGTGTCTAATTATAAGCCTCAAAAGTTTTTAGTCTTCAAGTCCAAGACTTGGTCTGGCGATAGGTATTCGAAAGCCTGCAGAGCTTTCACAGCACAAGGAGGGGTGTTGTTTGGAGGAGATGAGTATGGACACCCAATAACATGGAGGCTCCACAGAGATTTAGAAGGTCAAACCGTGAACTGGGTTATGAAAGGTGAGGTCTGCTTGGCCTATTTCTCCAATAATTGCAGGTTTGCACATGTCGAGATTGCAAATCACCAATTTTTTCAAGTGTTTCAAATTCCACTGGTGCAGTCCACATCCAACAGAGCTTTTCGAATAACAAAAGATAGGGGAACAGTTTAAACATTACACACTAAATTTCTAGATCAAAAGTGTTAAATAGTTGAATTTGATTTTTTTTCTCAAGCTCAATTTTTCTTTTAGTGTGATATTTAAGGGTAGCCAAAAAGAGACTTTTTTCCTTCACGGATAAGCTTGCTATTTCATTTATATGCATCTAATTCTTCTTTTAGGGTGTGATATTTAAGGGTAGCCAAAAAGAGACTTTCTTCCTTCTAGGATAAGGTTGCTATTTCATTTATATGCATCTATGATAATGAATACTTTTCAACTTCTTATGCTATTGAGAGTCTATTTCCCCTGTACTGTTCATATAAGGTATTTCTAGGAAGGCTTGTTTCTGTTCCAAAATGGATGATTGAGTGCTCACAAAATATTCAGATTGTGATTTCAATTTTACTTACTATTGTCCTTTTTAACTTCACAGTATTGTGATTCCAATTTTACCTAATATTATCCTTTTAACTCAGTATTGTAGAGTGGATCTCTAAGGGTATAAAAGATCTCCCTCCAAACTAGGATGCAAGATTGAAACCTACTCATACATGATAGGACAATTCCTACTACAAACGGCTCCCTTGATGCCCACCAAAGCATCCCTTACAGCTCATTCCAAGCTCTCTACTTGACAAGGCCCCAAAGAGGAATCTCTCTACCAACCGATTGATGCCTCTACTCATATAATTAATGTATTGGATCCCCCATCACCAAATATATCCCATATCGAGTTTTAATGGATCCAAGTTATTCTAGCAATAAAGGTGCTAGCAATACACGAAGCCCTTGCTACCGAGAGACATCGTCATGGAGCCTCCCGTTTGGACAGCATATTGCCATGGAGCCACCCCCTATGAAAAGATACAGCATGAAGCTCTCACTCATAATATATAACTAAAAACTAACGGATCCAAAATTTTCATAGAATTAAACTACCATATTTGCACACAAAGACTGAAATCCAACCATAGGATAAAGAAACCCTATATCTTCACAAGCTTAAATGCATATTAAAATAAGAAAACACCATTCAAAGAAATTCAAACACAAATCAAAAAAATAGCAAACCAGAGTAAAAAAAATTGCCACTCTGTTTGCAAATATTGCACTGGAGAGCCTGCACGCAAAAAAATCCATGTCCCTGCATTTCACTCTATCCCTTTCGAATGATGAAGAGAAGGGCTCATGTATGACGATCTGCCCTGTCCGAGCTGTTAAATGATTATTATTTACATTTAATTTAAATTTACTTAGGATAAATGCATTATTTTATTATTTATTAGGTTAGACATCTAGGAGTATGTGTACTTATATGAGTTGTCATGTTGACGACACAAGAGTTAGCAACTCTATTTTAGCACATGGTGTCTACAACACTAGAGTTTGCATAATTAACATAGTTGTCATGTAGACAACACAATTATTCACACTTTTAATTAAGCACATAGTGTCTACAACATAATTTTACGTGACACAACTTTATAAACTTATCCTCTCATCATCACACTAAATCCTGTGCTCAATGGAGGATAATCCAATTTTGAGTATTTAACACTTTTAGTGTTAGAATGAAGCTTAAAGTGTGATGTTTGAGCCATTCGTGATTCCCCCTATTTGGTTGACCAAAAATATTTCATTGTTATACTAGGGATAGATGAGTTACATCACCTTCTGTCAACACTCTTTCAGAAGTCAAAAAGAAAAAATACATACATGAAAATGTTGGGGAATTACAAGGCTTTTTGGACTCATGTTGTATGATTTTATCATAAAGGCCATATTTTGGATTGGTAGGCAATGCATAAAAATGCGGTGGATGTCACTACATTCAACCGTGAGAAAAGCCATAGAGAAGACCGACAAAGGGCCCTATTATAGAACTTTTATTTAATGTTTTTTAAATAATTTAAAATAATAAAAGTGTAAATATATGTTGTAAAGTTTTTAATGCTGATAGGCATTCTACAATGGCATAATAGGTGGAGTGCGATGGTGTGAGCGTGTTAATGTTAAATTTTATTTTTCTAAGTTAAATTTGACAAACCATCTACATGTCCAAATTTTAAATCTTATTATAAATAGAATATACATTTTTAAAATAATTTAATAAATACCACATTAAATATTTGTTTAAAATATAATATTTGGAGATATAAATCATCCATTTTAAAAAAATTAAAATTAAAATTAAAAGCTTAAATTAGTAAAAACCTAAATAAATGGAGATAAAGGAAATATTTTAATGATTTTTAAATAAATTTAAAATAATAAAAGTGTAAATATATGTTGTAAAGTTTTATTAAAACTGTAGAAGGTTTGAATTCAATATCATTTTTATCTTGATGGTATTTAACATTTAATAGTATTATTATGAAATATTACAGTACGACACTTGTATTGTTCTTATTTGGATCTCTACCTATGATCAATAAATGGCTCTAAAAATTGCTTTGGCTTATATGAACATGATAAAGAAATCAAATTAGTGTAAAAGTATAAACATATATTTCATAACAATCAAATAGAAAAAAATTAATTCTTAGAATTTAGTTTCTTTGATCTTATGATATCTAAACCTTAAAAAAGGTTCATGGTGTTTTTAAAGTAATGTGTTAAAATGTGAGATTCCTACTCTCATCAACTAAACCCATAATCAAATCAATTATATAATCTTAGAATAATTGTTAAAGATGTGATGGTATATGTTATGGTAAAATGCTATTGTGTTCCTCTCAATTAAAGTGTTCTTTGGTAAATCCTAGTTGGCTCAATAGTATTTGATAATTTTGGATGTTTGAGTGAATGTATTTAAATAAAATTTAACATGCAAATAAACAAAAAATTGAAATGGGAAAGTCCACAATGACTAGTGGGTGGATGTTACTAAAATTTGAATTTATATTTTGAAGTTATACATTTCAACATTACTATTGTGAACAATCTAGATCAAATTTACACTAGTAGATCTTATCCAAGATGAAGCCTAATGACATGAAATTAATGCATACAATTATATTTCATCTGTAAGTTTCTGAAACTAGTCAAAATGTCTGAACAATTGATGAAGTGGGACACTATATATATCATTAATTTTTCCTCCTAGTCTTGTGTGTGTGTGTGAAATTATACGATGGTGTGTCAAAGAAAAAATATATCAATAAAAAAATCATTTAATTATCTTAAATACTCAAATGAACATAAAATATATAGTTCACAGTTATGATCTCCTTCCACTATAACTCCAACAACATACGAAAGTGAAAAATTAATGTAATGAATGACATCTATCAAATATTTAAAAATAAATATATTGAATTGATTTCTAGCAAAGAACAAGAGCTTTGTTAGAGCATAAGTTCCTACCTATTGAGTGGGTGCAATGACTTGACAAAAAAATTACTTAGCATAGATGTTGTTGGAGTTTTACATTAATTTGGGTTAACTCTAGGTTTAGATTTAGGTCAATAGTTTGATAAATAAGCACTAAATCAAGTTCATATTAGTTTGTGGGAAGTTGCATTTTGTAGATGGTTATTCACAAGAATAATGACTTATAAAGACATTGTTATTCAATGTAATAAGTATCCCATTGTAGCAAATGTATATCCAATATAAATCAAATCAATATCATTTTGTTATACAATGATTTGAAGACACTGCTATTTTCAGGTGTGAAGAACCAAATATACCTAAAAATACAAGAAGTTAGACCAATTATAGGAATGAATTTTCAATTTTCATATATTGTAGATTTCTTCAAAACCTTCATTTATTAAACTCTAACTATATTTATTTTACTATGTTGTATTAATATTTAATCTACTGTCACATATTTCTAGAGTTATCACCCTCAATGTTTCCTCTTGTTCAGTTATCTATTTTAATAATGTTATATAATTTTAAAAATATAAAATTTATTGGTGAACACTCTAATCTTATTGCAAAGATATCCTTTTAAAAATAAGAAAGTAAAAATTAAGGATTGAATGGAATGATAAAAATAATTTCATATGAAAACTACAAGAAAATGTGCATAAAAGAGTGTAAATCAAGGTGAACGTAAAATTATTAATAACTTAATTGAAAACTACATTAGATCATTTTAGGTATAAAATATTAAAACAGACTAATTGCAAGGATGAATGTGAATAGGAAATAAAAACATATATGTTTGAACATGAGATTGAAAAAGAATAACACTAAGCATTGCATTTGTAATGATATATATCAAACACAGACAATTTGAAAAAAATTATTTGCAAAAATAAAACTTAATAAACAACAAACTTCACATTTCAGTAACACATTACTTGGCTCACAATAAGTTTGAACAAATTGGCATAAATTGTGAAAACTAGATATCGATAAACTTCAAACTAAAAAGAACTATCTAGAAAATGAAATTAAAAATTGTATATTAATATATTAACCTAATATATCTTTAAAATTTTATTAGAATCTTTTATTTCAAATTTTTCTAAAGTCAGACAAATGAATGAATGCATTGTCTGCTTGTCTGAACACATTGCAGATTTAATATGTGGAAAGAAGAAATCTAAAATTAGATAAGTTAGCACTAGTGGCATGCCATCTAGATAATTCCCAACCTTTCAAATTATGATATTTATTGAACAATTTACTTTTCAACTATTTCCCTAGCACTTGTCTTTGTCCCATAATGAATAAGAAACAATTTCTAATGAAAATGTTGAATACTTTAAACTATTGGGGAATCAAAAAAATTATGGCAATTTCTCCCCATTAGAAAGGCCTCTGAGGTAGATTATCCGAGGCTATTTTCATACAAGGTTTTTTTATTTAGGATGGATAGTTTAGAACTTATTTCAGCTAACAACAGAGATAATACCTACATGGTAGGCCATGAGTTTAATTGGAACTTTAGTGTGGATCTTGGTTTCTAGATTGATAAATTTGACTCTTGAAATCAAGTCCATTATGCAGCTTGTCATTGCTAGCTTTGTTTAAATTGGTGTCATTTTTCGCCCAATAAGTTGCAGCACATTGTCTGATCATGACTCATTAATGTTTAGTAACTCAACTTGTTATCTAATTTTCTTCTTGGTTTGGAGGTTTTTTTGTGGCAATGAGACCTACCATAGTAGAAGTTGCATATGATTGAGCTTTTGAACAACTTTGATGAGGTCTCGACTTATCAAAGGTTCCAAAAAAAGGCTAGCATGATTAATATTTATGATTAATTCAACTTATATCTATAGAATTTTTTTTTATATTTAGTTAAAATTTAAGTTAAACACTAGTAAAACTAGAATTTATTAATGAGAAAAGAGAAAATAGGGGAAAAATTTAAATCTTAAAATAAGATTTAACAAATTTTAGAATATTAGATTTTCTACATTGTAATAATTAATAAATTTAATCTACTAGAAGTAGGAACTATAATAATAATAAACCATTAAAAAAATTAACTTTAATAATAATAACCATTCACCTTTTCTATAAATACCATGAACTATCATTTTATACTCTCATTATACCAGTAGTTACAATAAAAAGAAACACACCATTTTGTTTCAATGAGAAACAATCCTTAAGAGCCATTTCATTGTTATTCCCCTTCCATAACAATCAGCCTCATCAAATGACATTAACTAGAAAAAGTAAATAATTATAAATATAAAGAAGCATTGATCCATTCATTACATGCCTATTACAGATATGTTCAATTTTCTAATAAAATCCATCTTTTAATAAAAAAAATGTTTCAAAGCCCTATAGCCAAATTTGACAGGAAATGCTTATTTTCTATGCATTTAAAGTCATCAAATCATTCAACTAGAATTTAATGCCAAAAGATAGAAGTAGAAGAATATAAAAAGCCTTACCTAAAAGCCACCTACTTGAGATACTGAAGATGTAACACTGACATATTTTTTAATTTGTCAAAAGATTTTCAATTTTAAGGCATGACAATTTTAAGAATGTGTAGCATTAGGGAAAGTAATATTGATATAACCAAGGCTATCTTTGCAACACCCATACATCCAGGGCCAAGTGAAGAATCACAAGTAGATTTTTATCATTATTCTAGTTTAAAAAGAGAACAAGCAACAAAAAAAAGAAAACATATATTCCATTATCTAATGGGACTTACCTAACAAGGACAATGTAATGTCCCCATTTCCAAGATCAATTTTAATAATAGAGTTAATATAAGGAATAAATAAATAAATATAGTATAATATAATTGCACATGATGAACTTAAATAAATAATAATATCACATTTATAAGGTTAAATTTAATAAATAACATTAATAAAATAATAAAAGTATTATATAGCATAACTTAATATTATTAAATATATTATTTTTATCAAATTGATATGGTATAATATTATATCAATAAAATAGTATAATGTATCTAATTTTATTGATAAAGTAACATAGATAAATTCTTTAATAAATATATTAAAGAGATTAGTAACATATAATATAATATTTTGAAATCAATTATCCATTATTAATATAATAATAAGATGAACATAATAAAAATAAAATATTATATTCTATTATAATAATTATAATATTAGAATGGATATGATCCTATATAATAAATATTACAAACCATTTAAAAGATCACATTAGTAAAGAATTTATATAATAAAATAACCATGCTCGATCGGTTGCATCCATTCAAAGATATTTATATAGAAGCAGACTAATCAAACAGAGGGGACATAATAGTTCACGGGGGTGGGAAAGAAAGAGGAAGTAACTACCATGGACGATGGAGAGGGAGCACAATTCACACAGAGGAATAAATAGCCGTGGAGGAAATCCAAGCGGGAAACAATTGCTTTCAGAATATTGGAGAAAGAACAGAGCAGAACGTAGAGTGGGGAGGAATAAGAATGCACAGGAGAAGAGTAGAAAAAACAATCAAATCAGGGAAGTAGGAAGCAAAAAATCAGAGAAGGATATAAAAGGCTATAAGAAAAAATGATCACATTCGAAGGTGATAGTACCAATATCATTGAAGGCTAGTAAAATGAGTGAATATAACCAAACAAAGGCATTGAAGACATGATTCTAGCAAAGATAATTGTACTTGGTGATGTTAACCCCATCAACTACATTAGTCATGAACAGAAACTAAGACAAAGAAAAAATAAATATCGTTCAGAGGCATCAATAGGTGGTCATACGTCGACTGGTATAATAGTCAAGTATTCCACTAGAACGGTTGGCAGATTGCTAGTGATGTGAACACAAATAGACAAGGATCGAACTCACATATTCATTCTACTAAGCGTCCAGCTACTGACTATGAGTTATATCAAAGGCCATGGATGATGTTAAAGGTATAATCAATATAAACTTAGAACATTGAGATAAGCACCAATACAAGGTGGGCAGTGACGGAAGTAATAACATTTAGGTTTGATCGAACACCATAGATAGAAGGAAGAAAATACCAAAGGAACACACTGGCATCTATTTCAATAATCATGCTCACTAAAGTTCAGGTGATCAAGATTAGCATTAACATGATTATAGGATTTGATCTCTCATTCCCCAAATGGGTGTAGAGTTATGCATGAAGGGTGTAGGGCATAGTCTTGTAGATGATAGGAAAGATTGGAGCCAACATCAAGAGAAATAGAGAGCTACACGTCGAAGAATATCCACTATAGCAATAGCAAAACTCAAAGCCATTCATCACAAGAAGCCTTGTACTCAGAGGAAGAGACAGTAGAGACATATGGTTCATCTAATATTAACCATTTGAAGAATTTATGATAGAAGAGTATTCAAACATAAGAAGTTGATTTTAGAGGGTGCAGCCTCTAGCATGATACATAATAAACCAGAAAGAGAAAGATCATTCAATTCCTAAGAATGCCGACTATCAGATTTTTCCAAGCCTTAGGATATTATATTTGCTTGATAAGAAACTCATGCTGTGATCATTACTCATCCAAAACTTGGACAGAAGTTCGATCCTTATCATACCAATAATTACTCGACCTCTTATCAGAATCGAATGGAAATATCAGTAGATAATTAAGAGCCCGTTTGGTTGATGGAATAGGAATAGAAAAATTGGAATACTATTTTTATTTTCTGTTTGGTTGATGGAATAGGAATAGAAAAATTTGGAATATGAAACGGGCCCTAAGAATTTAAATCGAATAACATATATTAAGAATAAAGAATTCTTATATAACAAATACTAATGAGATTCTTATTGCTTAATATATAAGATAGAGTACTAAGAGAAATTGTATATAATCTCCATTGCACAGTGCAATTGTAAAGACTAGATAGCTACTCATATAAGGAAATAAAGTATTGGTCACAATATCTGAAGCTATACCAAGGAGGGGAATTACAGACACCAACATGATGGATGGACTTGACCATGCCAAACCTAAAGACAAGGGTTTTCATAGGATGATCCAAAATGTTTTTGAAAATCAATGCAATAACTCAATCGAGCTTGTTCTAGCTCTCGTCTAGAAGGTTGTATCTATTCATCCTCCTTAGCAATGCTTGACTATGGAATATTCAGCCAAAGCTCTTTTCATGCAAGGTAAAAGCATCTTAGTGGCATTACAACTATGACTGAGCAGAAAATGAATAAACCACAACTCTTCTTATTTATTATGCCGAGAGGCGTTCTATACAATGGCAGCACAAATGCCTAGCACGAGAATATGCCAAGATTCCTTCTCAATTAAAAAGAATTCAGAGCGGTTACAAATTTCCAAATTAAATATTAAAAATGAATTCTCGAAATAATAGCTGGCCGAAATAATAGGAAGCCAAATGGAGGCCAAAATAATAGTCCCAAAAAAGTAGGGCCCGAAAAAGTAGGACCCGAAAAATAGGGCCTAAAAAAAAGGGGCAAAATAATTTCAATATGATTTTTTTTTTTGTTAAATATAATTTTGCATGCACATTCATGCTTATTTTTTGTGGGGAGTGGGGGAATTTGAAACAAATTCATGGAATGTGAAGAGACATCTATTGGGGGATATGAGGAGCCTCTAAGAAGTTATAAAACCAAGGCTCCTCATTTCATTTTCATTTTATGTTTCTTCAGGAAGGAACAGGTGGAGGTTATTGGAGGATCAGATTGGAGTTTTTTAATAGGAGTAAATTGAAGTTTTGGAGTAACATTTTTGCAGGTGAGATTTCTATTTTTTATTTAAATTTTCATTTAGATTTAGATGTAGATGTAAATTGAAATTCGAAATTAGTTATAATATTCTACTTTGATTTAAATTTCAATTTTAATTAATTTCATTTAGATTTAGAATTCTGTTCATAACTATTTAGGCTTGCATTTAATAGTTTAGTCTTTCATGTTTGATTTAGATTTAGATTTGTATTCAAAATCTATTTGATATATATATTTTATAATACTTTTCATTGTTAATGGTGCTTGATGGGAGTGTTTTAAGGGTGTCTTCTTTTCTATTTCTGAAATGTTTTGGTCCAATATGTACTTTCCTAACCAGATCTGTCCATTTTCTTCTGATTCATGCATGGAGCTTCCTGACGCTATTAGCGCGTTGCTAGGACTGAATGGGAATGGATTAAAGATAAATGACTAACTTTGGATCTAGATATGCATTTGGAATTGGCTTTTTTGTGGCTCCAATTTATAGGTTCCTTCCTGCAACCTATTCTTTCGATGGTTTAATCTGGTGAAGTGCGGATTGAGAGGTTCTGGCTCATTCTCACTAGTTTGTAATTTTGTCATGATGTCTAGCATGTGGCATTCTGATGGGATTCTTCATTGAAAAATGGTGTGAATAATTATGTCAATGCTGAACGACTTGTATAATGTGATAATTGCTCTAGATATAGAATTCGGCCATGGTGATTTTCTTAGAATTACAATTGAAAAAAAGGGAAATCTGGTATTAACACAATGTTATAGGAAATCTCTGAGCAGAAATGCTTATAAATACATTCAAATTTCTTTTGTAACTCATAATATCAATCTCACTTTTTCTTGTGCTCCTTTAGTCTAAGAAAGATAATAGATTGGAGTAACAAATTGCTTCTGTAATGACAGTTGCAGGTGCAATTATTTTAGCAATTTTGGGCATTCTAACTATTCCTGTGATGGGTACTTATGTTTTAGTTCTTAGATTATGTGATTTGGTTGTATTTAGATTCTTTTTAATAATGTTTGAAACTAATATTAAATATAATTATAAAGATTAATTTAAATTTAAATATAACATGCTACAACACTTATCAAAAATATCAAAAACACAATTGCTACAGCAAAACGAGAATGGATAAAAAACTTCAGTTTTTGTATTAATTTGTCTGCTAAAAATATATTACAATTGCCATATTTTATATTGAGAAATGCCTCATATGGACTTTCGCATGCTTATTTAACTACACTACAATCAAGACTAACTTTGTACTTAATCTAATTTTATCGAATGAGACTGGCCTAAGATTCCTATGTAACTGTTGTTATAACAAACATAGATAGTTGTAGAACTTGTGATTAATGATTTATAATTGCTTGATTCTCCGTATTTCATGTGTAAATTCATGATTCTAAAAACTCAAAGTTCAAACTGCATGTTATATTCTCTTCCTTATTTGGTGAATTGGAGCATGACTATTAGATTAAACGGTGCATGAAAGAGACAAAACACTGAAAGAATTTACTCTTTTCTTATTATTATTGTTGCTGCTATTTTTAATTTTTTTATAATTATTGTTAGTCTTGATGTTGTTTTTAATTTTATTATTACAAATATTGATTATTAATATCTCTAAGTTCATCTAGAGAATAGTACTAAATCTAGAAAATCTTAGTAATAATAGATTCAGATAACTGCAAAAAGTTTTTCTTTTCACAAATATTCTCTTTCTTTTGAAAATATGCTATTATTTTGGTAATGAATTGTAAAGTAGAAAGGAAAAACTTTCTATAAATCTTTTTTGGTTACTGGTTTGCTTGCAGTTTTTGTTTTATCTGAAAGTTTATTATTATTTCAAATCTTAAAAATAAATTTTTTTATATATGTAATTTTATTTTATTATTAAAATAATAAGATTTTGGAGGTTGTAAAATATTGAAGTTTAGAAATTATTTTAGATTTTACAAATGAATTTTAACATAATATTTATAATAAAGAAAGAAAAGATAATAAAATTGTTACTTAAATCAAATATAAAAATTATAAAATTTTGTCTAAATTTATTAATTGTATAAAAAACTATTAAAGAAAATTAAGTTCTATTAAATGTACTTGATTTTATATTATAGAAATACAAACAAAAATTATAAATTGGGACAAACTTTAGAAATGAAGTCAAATTTAAAGAGAGACAAATAACATGAGGTGACGTGTGTGTGTGTGTGTGTGTGTGTGTGTGTGTGTGTGTGTGTGTGTGTGTGTGTGAGTGTGAGAGAGAGAGAGAGAGAGAGAGAGAGAGAGAGAGAGAGAGTTAACATGAGGCAATGTGATACAAAGAAAGAGTGAGATAAATAACATGATGCAATGCGTGTGTGTGTGTGTGTGTGTGTGTGTGTGTGTGTGTGTGTGTGTGTGAGAGAGAGAGAGAGAGAGAGAGAGAGGGGGGGGGGGGGGTAGGAGATGTAGATATATAGAAGGGGAGTAGAGAGAGATGACCTAAATAAGAAAAAGAATATATATGGCCCAAAAGAGATGTAGACAATGATGGGGAGAGGAAGAGTATGACGGATAGTGATAGACAATGACAATAATTATGGAGGGAGAGATGTATATATGTAGAGAAAGAGATGGACAAAGAGAACAACGTAAGGGGAGTGGGGAGGGTATACATTATTAGGGGGGAGAGGGGAATTATAGAATGGGACATGTGAGAGAGAGTGTGATTACAATTAACCCTAACCCTAAATCTAAATTATAATTATAATTTAGAGTAATAATATTTATTAATTATAATTTTATTAGCTATAATATGATTAGTAACCCAAAAATTATCTTAACAACAATAATAACAGAAACCCTAACTCTAACTCTAACTCTAACTAGATAATTCTAATTTTAACACTAACCCTAACCCTTACCCTTACCCTAACTCTAACTCTAACTCTATCTCTAACTTTAATTCTCCTCCTAACCCTAACCTTAATCCTTTATAATCCTAAATCTAATGCTAATTCTAACCCTAACCCTAATTCTAATCCTAATCCTAGCCCTAACTCTTACCCTAACCCTAAATCTAATCAGGTAACTTTAACCTTAACCCGAATCTAACCCTGATCAAAACTCTATCTCTAACTTTAACACTAACTCTAACTTGAACCCTAACTCTAACTCTAACTCTAACTTTAACTCTATCTCTAACTTTAACTCTAACTCTAACTTTAACCCTATCTCTAACACTAATTATAATCCTAACCTTAATTCTAACACTTAATATAACCCTAACTCTAACTCTAACTCTAACTCCAACCCTTATTCGAACTCTAATTCTAACTCTATCTCTAACCCTAACCCTAACTCTGATTCTAACCGTAACACTAACCCTAACTATATTTGTAACACTAATTCTAACCCTCACCCTAATTCTTACCCTTATCCTAACCCTAACACTATCTCTATTCCTAACTATATTTCTAACCCTAATTCCAACCCTAACCCTAATCCCAACTCTAACTCTAATTTTAAACCTAACCCTAACCCTAACTCTAACTCTAACCCTGACTGTAACTCGAACCCTAAAAAGAACCCTAATTCTAATTCCAACCGTATCCCTTACCCTAATTTTCATCCTAATGCTAACTGTTGTCACTTAGGTTTGCACCCTTGTCCAAGGCCTAAGCGTGAGAACAACCTAGTGAAACATGGAAACAACCTCCAAGCTGTGGGACTTGAACTACGAGGTTGAGTCTCCGGAGAAGGCCGGCTTCCTCTTACTATCAGGGCGCACCTATCTATTCTCAGAAGGGAAAGGGAGAAAGAGAGCGTTAAAGCAAATCTACCTAGTCTAATCTAAGGCGGTGATGCACCAAGACAGAGTGTTCAGACTCATTCCTGCCCATATATGCACTACAAAACTAGGGTAATATACAAAAGTCATACACGTCCAGACTTATATCGATCAATAGTCACATACAGATCAGAAAAACCAACTGAATGACACCAGGAAAAGGAGATTTCACTTGTATATTATGCAATAGGCCAAAGATAGATACAGTATGTGGACCACTAATCTCAATAATGCATCAATGAGAGGCAAAAGAAGCACATGCACATTGACCACTAAAGAGAATGACACAGGATACTATGTAGCTCAGAGACACAGGGATTCTACACTGCAAGTCTGCAAGCAGTACCAGAGAAAACCAGGAAGAGTCGACCCCAAGAATAGATCACAAAATTGCCTTTATAGCTTAGGCATAACTGAGATTTCTGCATTACATTCACTTCTCACCTACTGGCATTAACTTCCACTCTGAGAATCCAATCGGAGATCTGATTGAAGCCTGGCTTGCATACCAAGAAATATCATATCTTTCTGAGAAAGAGCCTGGAGAAGACAGAAACGGTGCCGCAACATTCCCTGACATGGTAGATGGATCGACTAGATGGATGGAGTGTCATTCTGCACTTAGCATTCATTGCAAGTTGGTGGCAATCAATCATACCATTGGATTTGTGGCAAAACTTCTAATTTTCCATCATTCATGATTCGTGCATCCATCGAATCGATCAGTCAACAAGCTCGACGAGCCAACTGGGCCATGCAGACCAATCAAACCTTTGATCTCGCCACCCTGACAGTCTCTTTACATCTGACTGGGCATTACCACCCTTTCCATGCGACTGGGTGCTATGTCACTATCGAAAAAGTCTTCAAAGGTCTCGATAGCGCCATAGCACCTAAAGGTCTCATCTTGACTGTGCCACCTTGGCGATCATCTAACCACAACCGCTCGCTAACCACCACGTTGAAAACCAAACCCGTGAGGACACGTGTCCTCCAAGCGCTAACTCGCCATTGTAAAATCTGTGCAGTTCCTCCATGGCGAGATAGCGCTCGTCGCTAATCTCTTTCCAATCTGACAGTCACAAGCTCTCTTTTCCACGGCCCTCCTTCTCCTGTGATTCGTCGAGCCCACTGATACATGGCGTTTGTTCGTTGGTTTGTCGGTCATCCAACTCTAACTGCATCTAGCGGCATGAAATGTGGCCCCGCCAGGACACATGGTGCACGGGCGCTATGTCGCCATGTTAAAACCTGTACATCTCCGCCATAGCGAGATGGCGCTAACTGTCGATGCAACGAAATTTGATGATCGTGAAGACTTGTCGTACCTTGTGTTTTCATCCTCCATGTCGGCACACCTGGAATCGCCTTACGACATGGCCCCACCTAACACGTGTCAGCAGGGCGCGATGTCGCTGTCATAACTCTCGCGCAAGTTCGCCATAGCGCGATGGCGCTTACCGTCGATCCAAGCCAATCTGACGGTATTTCTGGCCTGTGAAAACCCGTTGCCCACCGCTGAGAGTATTTCCGCCGAGCGCTATTTCGCCATCGAAAATTTTCGGCCGATATGCAATAGCGACATGGCACCCACTGTCGTCAAGGAACTTTTTGACCTGTCGAACACCAAACCCACCGGACACGCATCAATTAGGCGCGATGTCACTGATACTATCTCCTTTGCAACTTCTGATGATGAGATCGTGCCGAGTGTCGATCCTTCTGAAATCTGACGGAAGAGAAACTTTGGCAGATGAATGAATGATAACATTTCTGGCAACTCACAGGGGGCATGAGCCTGCTCAATGCATAAAACCAGTGCCTGTAGAAAACTCCATTGGGCTACAGGGTCGAGAAAAGAACCTGGAAGGCACGAAACTAAGAGCTACAAGAAACCCTAACCCGCTTGAGAGGAAATCAAAACATTGAAGACCTTGAAGGTCTAGCTCTATTTCTATGACTAGAAACAAAGAACAGAACCTCCTCCGTGACCTGAGGTTGTCAAAACTTTGGAAATTGGCGATTCAAAAGAGAAACCCTATGCACGTGCACTTATTGAAAAATAGGAACAGACAGAAGGAAACTAGATTAACTATGTACATAGATCCACAATCCTTTCAAAAATAGGGCTTCAGATGGATCCCATTAACTGGAATGGGCAGAGTTTCACCGTTAGGTCTACTCAGTTGGAATGCATTTTCCTGTTTACAATTGGAGATCAAATAAGGGCCACTCCATAATGGGTCAAATTTGGAGTGCTTTCCTGGTTTTGCTCTATCTGAGTCCCACTTGAGAACTAAATCTCCCTCTCTGAAGATTCTGGCCCTTGTCTTCTTGTCAAAACTCTTCTTCATCTGCTGCTGATGTATCTCTAGAGTTTGCATAGCTTTGCTTCTCTTTTCCTCCAGTTCAATTAGTTCTGTCATTCTTACTAACATGGCATCATCTTCAATTAGTTCCAGCTGATGAGCCAACTCCAAGGATGGGAATTCCAATGAGATTGGAAGTCTGGCCTCCCTACCATAAACCAACACAAAAGGTGAATTCCCAATAGATCTCTTGGGCGTTATCCTATCAGCCCATAGAGCAGTTCTTAGCTTCTTATGCCAGGCCCTCTGGTTGTCTTCTATTGTTCTCTTTATGATTCTGATCAGATTCTTATTAGAAGATTCAGCCAAACCATTACCCTGCGGGTAGTAATTTGATGATGTGCTTAGATAGATATTGTGACTCATTGCCCATGCACAAATATGGGTTCCAACAAAAGATTTGGCATTAACTGAGATGATAGTAGAAGGAGCTCCAAACCTAGATACAATTCCATCAAGGAATTCAAAAACTGATGGCTCTGTAGCATCCTTCAAGGCAACTGCCTTTGTCCACCTAGTGAAATAATCGGTAGCAGCTAAGATCCATTTATGACGTGCACTAGATGGAGGATAAATGGGGCTTATGAAATCCAACCCCCATTGGGTGAAGGGCTGATCCACCTGAATGGGATGAAGAGGAAGAGCTGCAAGTCTCTATTTTCCTGAGAAGAAAGTGCACTTCTCACATTTTCTCACATACCTACAACAATCATGAAACAAGGATGGCCAGTAATAACCAGCCCTCATGATCTTCATGGCAGTTGTTCTTGTAGAGAAGTGGCCACCATCAGGGCCATCATGGAGTTCTTTAATCATCCTTTCAGCCTGATCCTCTTCAACACATCTCAATAGGGTCCCATTAAAATCCCTCTTGAATAGGATATCATCAATCACAACATAGGGAATGGATTGTAGTCTATATTGTCTTCTTTTAGCTCTGTCCAATCCCTGAGGGTATCCGTTCCCTGATAAAAGGTTCTTCATGTCATCCATCCAGCTCTTTGGGCCATTAACATTTCCTTCCTCCTGTTGCTCTACAATTACCATAGCAACCTCCTCATCCAACTCCTGGTCTGATAACATCTCTTTGCATAATCCTCTCCCTCTTACCAATTTGGTAACCTAAATATCAACCTCATATTCCATTACTCTAGTGATCCATCCGGCCCTTTTCTCACTGATATCTTTGTTTAACAGGAAGTCTTTTACACTTGCATGGGGCACCAACAAATGGATCCTATTATGGGATAAGAGGTGTCTAAATTTCTTCAAGGCTCTAATGACTGCAAGGGCTTGCTTCTCAACAAAGCTATACTTATCTTCATATTCCTTGAGCCCTTCACTAAAGAAGGCTATGGGCTGCTCCTCATTCTTGTCATTTGTTTGAGTCAAGATAGCAGAAATACTTGACTCACCACCTAAAGTGTAGACGATGAAATCTTTCTCAAAATTTGGGTTCATGAGGGTAGGGGCCAATGCTATGGTTGCCTTGATCTTTTCAAAACTCTCCTTCCCCTCCTTGGTCCATGAGAAGACCATATCTTTCTTGAGCATGGCTGTAAGGGGTTTCACCATGGTAGCAAGATTAGGAATAAACCTTCTTACAAAATTTATCCTACCAAGGAAACTTTGCAGCCCTTTCTTGTGTTTAGGGAGAGGAAGGGCAAGTATTGCTTTTGTTCTTTCTAGATCAATGGTTAATCCATCTTTAGATACAATGTGTCCCAATAGTTTTCCTTGGTTTGTAGCAAAGACACATTTGGATAGGTTGAGAGAAACCCCAAACTCTCTACATCTTAGAAATACCTGTCTCAAATGATCAAGATGATCTTCCACATTCTTGGAATACACAGTTATATCATCAAGGTATACTAAGACAAACTTGACAATTAATCTTTTGAAAGCTACCTCCATTGCCTTTTGGAATGTGGCACCTGCATTTGTTAATCCAAATGGCATTTTGCAATAAGCATAGGTGCCCCATTTAGTAGTAAATGTTGTCTTGTATCTATCAGACTCTTTAACCAGCACTTGGTTATAACCAGAAAACCCATCAAGAAAAGAGAATCTCCTTGACCCACTGACCTTGGACAGAATTTGCTCCATAGAAGGAAGAGGATGGTGATCCTTAAGGGAAGCCTAATTGAGATCCCTAAAGTCCACACACAATCTGATTTCTCCATTCTTCTTCCTCACAGGGACAAGGTTAGCCACCCATATGAGTGTTTAATAGGAAAAATTATGTTAGCTTCAATCAACTTGGATAGCTCTCTCCTCATCAAAGGTTCAATCTTGGGATTCACTGGCCTCTGCTTTTGTCTTACTAGTTTGACTCTATCAACCAAATCTATGGTATGCTTCCCCATGTTAAGAGATTTTCCATCAGCAATAGTAACTGGGGCATGGTCATCCTTTTCTGCAGCTAGATTCATCCCTTTATCCCTTGACTGATCATTAGGATTAAAGACACTCTCCAAGGTAATGAGACCCTTGGGCAGCTTGTTGGAACTGAGGTGAATGATCTGATCACCATATTGATCTTGTAGTCTTGACTGATTTCTCTCTGAAAATTCTGCTTCATTCTGCAAGAAGCTCACAATTTGCTCATCAGACTCAAACACTTGCCAATGAGTATTATTATAAGGAACAACAGGCCTTACCACTACCCTTATTTGTTGTTTCTTTTCTTCCTCAAGATTCCTTGGCACATCATAAGATGCACCCACTGCTGCAAGTCTATCAGCATATTTATTTTCTTTCCTAGGAATGCTTTGAATATTAAATGCTTGGAAACCCTCAAGAAAATCCTAGACTCTGTGTTTATAAGACTTGAGCAGGCCATTTTTGGTGATATTCTGATTTCTCACTTGGTTTACTACCAACTCACTGTCCCCATATACTTTCAAGGCTTGAATTCCCCTCTTTTGGGCAAGTAGGAGACCTTGGATCAAGGATTCATACTCGGCCACATTATTGGTACAACTGAATTGGAACCTAAAAGAGAAGTAGTATCTTATTTGTGCAGGAGAGATCAACATAACACTTTCCCCTGATACATTTCTATTCCTTGAGCCATCAAAGTACATACTCCATACTCCATTTATGTCGTCATTAGTCCTAACAAGGTCAGGAACTTGAACCTCTTTCTCTATTATGCAATATGTACTAAGGCCTGTCTCAAGGGTTTTCGACATAGGCTCAAACTGACATATATTTTCCCACTCATCTAAGAAGAAATCAGGAATCTCTGCTATGGAAGTGACAGGCTCATTTACTATGTTATTTTCGTCCATCTCTAGGATAGGGCAATTCATATTGATGAAGTTGGGAGTGTAGGGTTCAGTGTGATGAAGGGCTTGAGGTTCTACTCTTATTGAAGCATTGGCCCCATATCTGGTCTTAAATGACATGTAAGACCAATCAGCAGATATGAATCCACCAATTTGAGCAGTGAAGTCTCTTGAAAGACAGATGGTAAAATAGGGCTTAACCTCAGCAACAGATATGTCTTGAATCACAGTACAACCAGGGCATGCATGTAGGGCCATTTCCATACTTCTAAGGATGCCTACAGTGTTGATAGTACTCCCATCTAGTTGTAACACATCCCTAATAATGGGCTTATATTTCATCCCTAAAGCATCAGCAACACACCTAGGCATTATTGAGCTACTAGCCCCCGAATCTATCATGCAATTATGGACTAATTTGCCCCCTATAATCAGAGAAACATAAAATGGAGGAGGTCTAACCTTTTTATTTGCCTCCACATCTCCTACTGGTTGTACTAAACTAGTGGCACTCTCCATGGTAGATGACTGATCCTTGGGTTCAATCCTTTCCAATTCTTGCTACAGCATCTTCCTCTGCATTGGTATGGTAGCAAAAGCATCCCACATGGAAATGTTTACATTGGTCTTCTTCATTTGCTCTACAACACTCAATGGTGCGTTAGGAATTTCAGTAGAAACTTTGGGAGCTGCACTTATGAGAGGTTGAGATGGAGTAACATAGGGATCACTTGCATTCTCCTCTCTTGGACCTTGCCTTTGCTGTTGTGAAGTGTTTGTTTGCTCATTTGCTGTCTGTGTGTTAGGTATAACACTTGAAGTTGAGGCCTGCTTAGGAGAAGGAGGAGTAGCATGTTCCATAGCTCTCTTCTTGCTTCTTGTGTTATGAGCAACGGAATTCTGGTTTACATTACAATGCTCCTCCATCTGGTGATTCATAAAAGAGCAATCACCCTGCCTCTGAACATATGAGGCCTCCTTGGGATGATCTTCCTTGTGTGATTGCTTTACTGTGGACTCTTGGATAGTTAGGGCCAAATAAGATTCTGCTTTCTGACATAGGCAGTAGGTATAGGAATAGTTACATGAGGGACAAAAATCTTGGTCTTGGGCCAAGTTATTTTGAGGGACTATAGCTCTATTCTAATTTGAGCTTGAAGCAGAAGCATGACTATTCTGTCTATTTTGATCAGAAGAGCTATTCCACTGATTAGGAGGCCTAGCACCACTTGGAGCCTGATATTTCAATTGGGGAGGCTTGCCACCTTGGTCCTGCTGCCTTTCTAAGGCCACCACCTTGTTACTCATCTTTTGTATTAGAGAAAAACTAACCTCTAATCTCTTCCCTTGGTCCTTCAACTCCCTCCCCTGCTCTTGTAATTTTTTATCCAGGGTCTTCTCTCTTTTGTCTGTGCTCAGCACTAGACCTTGGAGCATTTCCTTGAGTTCATCTATTCCGTTTGAGGATGTGGAAGCTTGGGGGACTGGAGTAAGGGCTTGTGATGTAGGAGTTGTAGGAAGAGGGGCTATCGCTGGTTGGTGGTTGGGAACATCAGGAAAGAAAGGCATAGGAGGCCTTGGGGCCAACTTTCCACCTTGTATTAGGATATTCTCAGCCTTTATAGCTGTCTCATAAGCATTTGGTAATGTATCTCCTCCCATAGTTTGGATTGTGGTGGCAATGTCACTGTTGAAAGCTCTAAGGTAATGCAAGAAGGCAATACCAGGGGTAGGTTTCACTATAGTAGGTATTTTATCCCATGTCTTTTGGAATCTGTAATTAAAATCAGTCATACATTCATGGGGGGCTCTTTTTATTGTAGTCAGCTGCTCTAGTAGTGACAAATGGTCACTCTTATCCTCAAAATGTTTGCATAATCCTACTCCTAGTCCATCCCAAGAAGTTATGGAACCATGAGCTAAGCCTCTATACCACTGTAATGCTTTTCCTTTTAAAGATGAGGCTAGAAGTCTGATGGCAACATCATCTTCTGTAATACCATGAATATTGCAGACATTCGCTACCTCTTGGATATGCTCTTGGGGGGAAATAGAAGTTTCACCGGTAAAATCAGGTATGCTTTTTAGTGCAGCTACTGGTATATCATGTCTTTGGGCTAACAACAGAGGACTTCCACCATTAAAGGTGGCAAAAGGATGAACTCTTGGCTGTGCCATATAAACAAGTGTTCTATTGATGAGTGTTGATGGCAATCTAGACTGAGTTCGAATAGTAGGGTGATTAGAGATGGATCTTATAGGTATATCAACTGTTATTCTACCCCTAACTGGTGATAATGAAGTTCTAGTCCTTCTTCTCCTAGGATTTGAAATAGAAAGCTCTTGATATTGAAATTTACCTCTAGAAGACGCCCTTGTTTCAATCCTGGGCATGAATTACTGCAAACTTGGTCCGAAACCAGACTCTTTGATGTTCGGAGTCGCCAAGTACTTGAAGAACTAGCCTCTTAAAGGCTCGAAGACTGAAGCCAACACTACTTCTTCAGAATTATCTCTAGAATTCTTTCTTCTTGATACCAGTAGACCTGAAATCTTCTGATATAGAGTCCCACTGGGCATGCCAAAAATTGTTGTCACTTAGGTTTGCACCCTTGTCCAAGGCCTAAGCGCGAGAACAACATAGTAAAACATGGAAACAACCTCCAAGCTGTGGGACTTGAACTACGAGGTTGAGTCTCCGGAGAAGGCCGGCTTCCTCTTACTGTCAGGGCGCACCTATCTATTCTCAGAAGGGAAAGGGAGAAAGAGAGCGTTAAAGCAAATCTACCTAGTCTAATCTAAGGCGGTGATGCACCAAGACAGAGTGTTCAGACTCATTCCTGCCCATATATGCACTACAAAACTAGGGTAATATACAAAAGTCATACACGTCCAGACTTATATCGATCAATAGTCACATACAGATCAGAAAAACCAACTGAATGACACCAGGAAAAGGAGATTTCACTTGTATATTATGCAATAGGCGAAAGATAGATACAGTATGTGGACCACTAATCTCAATAATGCATCAATGAGAGGCAAAAGAAGCACATGCACATTGACCACTAAAGAGAATGACACAGGATACTATGTAGCTCAGAGACACAGGGATTCTACACTGCAAGTCTGCAAGCAGTACCAGAGAAAACCAGGAAGAGTCGACCCCAAGAATAGATCACAAAATTGCCTTTATAGCTTAGGCATAACTGAGATTTCTGCATTACATTCACTTCTCACCTACTGGCATTAACTTCCACTCTGAGAATCCAATCGGAGATCTGATTGAAGCCTGGCTTGCATACCAAGAAATATCATATCTTTCTGAGAAAGAGCCTGGAGAAGACAAAAACGGTGCCGCAACATTCCCTGACATGGTAGATGGATCGACTAGATGGATGGAGTGTCATTCTGCACTTAGCATTCATTGCAAGTTGGTGGCAATCAATCATACCATTGGATTTGTGGCAAAACTTCTAATTTTCCATCATTCATGATTCGTGCATCCATCGAATCGATCAGTCAACAAGCTCGACGAGCCAACTGGGCCATGCAGACCAATCAGACCTTTGATCTTGCCACCTTGGTAGTCTCTTTACATCTGACTGGGCGTTACCACCCTTTCCATGTGACTGGGCGCTATGTCGCTATCGAAAAAGTCTTCAAAGGTCTCGATAGCGCCATAGCGCCTAAAGGTCTCATCTTGACTGCACCACCTTGGCGATCATCTAATCGCAGCCGCTCGCTAACCACCACGTCAAAAACTAGACCCGCGAGGACACGTGTCCTCCAAGCGCTAACTCGCCATTGTAAAATCTGCGCAGTTCCTCCATGGCGAGATATCGCCCGCCGCTGATCTCTTTCCAATCTGATGGTCGCAGGCTCTCCTTCTCTTGTGATTCGTTGGGCCCACTGATACATGGCGTCTGTTCATTGCTTTGTCGATCATCCAACTCTAACTGCATCTGGCAGCATGAAATGCGGCCTCGCCAAGACACGTGGTGCAAGGGCGCTATGTTGCCATGTTAAAACTTGTGCATCTCCACCATAGCAAGATGGCGCTGACCGTCGATGCAACCAAATCTGACAATCGTGAAGACTCATCGTACCTTGTGTTTTCGTCCTCCATGTCGACACACCTGGCATTGCCTTGCTACACGGACCCACCTAACACGTGTCACCAGGGCGCGATGTCGCTGTCATAACTCTCGCGCAACTCCGCCATAGTGCGATGGTGCTTACCATTGATCTAGGCCGATCCGACAGTGGAGATCATAAACCTTGACTGTGTTAGCCATGCTGACAGAGACTCCGGCCTAGTTACACGTGGCTACTTCTAATTTATAGCCGTGACGCCGAGCTGACAAACTATACATGCGGAGTACCGTCGGGACCCACCTATCTGGTCATTCTTCGCCGTGATGAACTTTCCATTTGGGCACTATGTCGCCATCAGAAAATGCATTGGTTTTCCGTTGGCGCCATGGCGCCTCGCTGATCTTTGGAACTTTCGGCCCCTGAAAACCCGTTGCCCGCCACCGAGAGTATTTCTGCTGGGCGCTATGTTACCATCAGAAATTTTTGGCTGATATGCAATAGCGACATGGCGCCCACTATCGTCAAGGAAATTTCTAACCCACCGAACGATGAACCCACTGGACATGTGTCAATTAGGCGCGATGTCGTTGATACTATCTCCTGTGCAACTTTCGATGATGAGATCGCGCCGACCGTCGATCCTTCTGAAATCTGACAGAAGAGAAACTTTGGCGGGTGAATGAATGATAACACTAACCCTAACTTTAACTCTAACCCTAACCCTAACCTTAACACTGACCTTAAACTCAATTCTGACCTTAACCCTAACCTTAATTCTAACACTAACCCTAACCCTAACTTTAACACTAACCTTAACCATAAATATTAATTTGTCCCAAACTCTAACCCTAAATCTAACTCTACCATAATTGGACTCTAACCATAACCCTAACCCTAACTTTAATCTTGGCTTAAAATTTTCCCCTAACCATAACTCTAGAACCTTAACCATAACTCTAACAATAACCCTAACCTTAACCATAACTCAAACCCTAACCCTAACACTAGCCCTAACCCTAATGCTAACCCTAACCCTTATTCTATCCCTAAGGTTAACATTAATTGTAATGGTAACTTTGTCCCTAACCATATATCTATGTTTGACTATAACATTTTACATTACAATATGCCAAAAAGAAAATTAGTTTTTTAATACCATAATCCTACCATAACTCTAACCCTAAATATAACCCTAACTGTAAATCTAACTCTACCATAATTAGACTCTAATCCTAACCCTAATCCTTAGTTTAACCTTCACTAAAATCGTAACTTAACCCTAACTCTAACCTTAACCCTGACTCAAAACTCTAACTCTAACCTTAACCCTTACTTTAATCTAGATGAAAATCATAGCCCTAACCCTATCCTTAACCCCAACTCAAACTCTTACCCTAACCTTAACCCTGATGTAACTCTATATACAACCCTAACTCTAAATATAAACCTAACCTTAACCATCACCCTAAAACTAACCCTTTCTCTACCCCTTTCTCTAACTCTAACCGTAAATCTAATTTTAACCCTAACCCTAAGCCTAATTATAACCCTAATTTAAACTCTAACTCTAGCCCTTATTCGAGCTCCAATTCTAACTCTACCTCTAACTCAAACCCTGACTCTAATTCTTATCCTAACCCTAACTATATGTTTAACCTAAACCCTTATTCTTACCCTCGCCCTTTCTTTAACCCTAACCCTAACTCTAATTGTAACCCTACCTATATTTGTAACCCAAATTCTAACCCTAATCCTAACATTAACTCTAACTCTAATTCTAAACCTAACCTTAGCTATAACCCTAACAAGATTCATAATCCTAAAAATAACCCTAGCCCTAACCCTAATGCTAATACTGACTCTAATTGTAACTCTATTCCTAACCGTAACTCTAACCCTATCCATAACTCAAACCCTAACAATTGCCCCAACACTAACACTATCCCTAACCCTAACTATAACTCTACTCTTCAATATAACATTTTACGTAACATATGCTTAAAATAAAACTAAATTAAAGTGATGCAAATAAACACCATATATAGAATTAAAAATAAAATATTTAAGAATAATTTTATTGTAATTTTATACAATTGTATTTAAAAAGAAATAAATAATTCAGCACTTACCTTAAAAAAATAGAAAAAAATTTAAAAATACTTTTCCTATTGCGTCGCGATTGCCACTAGCTTATATATACCTCTATATATATTACGCCGAGAGTAATCGTTCTCGAAGCACCTATTTTTATTTTCATCAATCCCAACTGTGATTAAAATAACCCTGGGATTAAACGAAAATAGGTGCCTCGAAAACGATTACTCTCAACATAATATATATAGAAGTATATATATGCTAGTATATATACTGTTGGATGACCCACAGGAAGTGATACCATTGACTTCAGATTTGATCCAATATAATGACCCATTTTCAATAGACTTTTACATTTTAACAATTTCTACGCACTGACTTAATGGGATATATATTGAATACTATTCAAAACCGCATGCAAGTTGGCTACGAAACCCATCAGAAGACGTCGTTTGAGACTGAGTCCCTGTACTATTTCATCTCAAATAGTTCATAGATTTATCGGGCTTGCATATTAAAGTTCGAAGATTGGCCTGAAACAAAAGATCATGCTAAAAATGATGAGCGAACCAGTAATGGACGGGGCCGAGATCTGGAAAGCGGGAGAGTCGAAGACTAATTTTTCGGACGTTTACGACTGGATATGTCGTCTCTACCGGTCAGGACATAAATGTCCTCCGCTTTTGCTGAACAAGTATTTTGGCAACGCAGATTCATTTGACAACACAGGTTCACTTTTCCTTGAATCCGAATTTGAAGGTATTAGTAACATCGGTCTCTTTGTCTCGTCGGATATGGGTAGGCATTCTAGTCTTGGAATCTGCTCTACTGGGATTGTTGAACAAGAAGCCCGCCAAAAGAACACGTTCCTGCTATTCTCCAACTTGTTCGTACGTGTGTATTGCAATGCCTTCGACTGTAAGGACAGCCCACAAATGGACATCCCGTTGGGCACAATTGAACCTGGCAAATACAAGCAAGTATTTAACTCTCTCTTTTCAGTTGCTTGCTTTTCCTTTCTGTATTATTCCATATTTCAAATCTCCGAAAGGTGGGTGGAGAAATTGCCATGTCGTAGAGCAGAGGAAAATCTATCAATCATAGGAGTTCCGAGTCAGACTTCTCAATTTCCAGACATTTACGAGTGCATATGCCACCTCGAGCGGAGGAAATCAAAGAAGCGTGAATTCCTTCCGCTAAACGTTCATTTTGGCCAAGCAAATTCACTCTTCCTTTCATCCGAATTTATAGCTTGCGATAAAATCTCCCTATCTCTCTCCTCGGCTGGTCATAAGCGTTTTGATCTTGGGATTGTTAAAATAGAATCACGCCAGAGTAACGCGTTTCAGGTATTCTTGAACCTGTGGGCATGTGTGTATGTAAAAGTCTTCGATCCAGATCTCGTGAAGCTCCAGCAAATGGACACCCAGCTGAGGACAATTGAATCTGCTAAGTACAAGCAAGCATTCAACTCTCTCTTTTCACTCGCTTGCTATTCTTTTACGGTGCATTTTCGATCTGAAATCTCCGAAAGTGAAGCGCAGAAATTGTGTTGTCATAGAGTAGAGAATATTTTGTCACTCATAGGACCTGGTGCAACTGGTTATGTGGTAAGGCATTTTTCTGCCGAGTTCACTTGCAAGTTCTTATTACAAGGCGAGATTGATAATGAAGGGGGAAATAATGATTTGAGAATTTCCTATTGCAGTTCAAGTCTTCTGGGATTCTGGAACTTCAACAACTACAGTCCAATACTGTCAATGCGCAGAACGGGCGAGGGACGGCTTGCTGATAAGCAACTCTCCAATGGATTGAATTACCAGCAGCTGCAATGTGTCATTCAATTCTGCTATGTGGTTAACGTCTTCAGAGACTTTATTGAAGTTAGGGTGGAAAATGATAATGTTGAGTGCAATGTAATTCGACTGCATCCGACACCGGAACAAAAGTCAATTCCAAAAAGCCTTGAAGATGAGCGGCACTTTCCAGCAAAGATTGGCATAACTATAGGACCTCTAGTTGAATCCCATGTCCACTCTGTTTCATTGGGAAAATCATCACAGAATCCCATCATAGATATTGGGAGAGAGGAAACCATGGAGGCCACTTTTGAACCGCCAAAGCACCTTGGTTTGAAGCTTTCCAAAGCCGTCACATCTGAAACAAGCATCAATAGCTGGGTGTTTGACCATTCCTTCGTCAACAGGCCACATGTAGATTGAGAATGGATTCTCTATGATAGCTCTACAGGAAAGGCGGTGTCTAATTATAAGCCTCAAAAGTTTTTAGTCTTCAAGTCCAAGACTTGGTCTGGCGATAGGTATTCGAAAGCCTGCAGAGCTTTCACAGCACAAGGAGGGGTGTTGTTTGGAGGAGATGAGTACGGACACCCAATTACATGGAGACTCCACAGAGATTTAGAAGGCCAAACCGTGAACTGGGTTATGAAAGGTGAGGTCTGCTTGGCCTATTTCTCCAATAATTGTAGGTTTGCACATGTCGAGATTGCAAATCACCAATTTTTTCAAGTGTTTCAAATTCCACTGGTGCAGTCCACACCCAACTGAGATTTTTGAATAACGAAAGATAGGGGAACAGTATAAACATTACACACTAAATTTCTATATCAAAAGTGTTAAATAGTTGAATTTGATTTTTTTTCCCAAGCTTAATTCTTCTTTTAGTGTGATATTTAAGGGTAGCCAAAAAGAGACTTTCTTCCTTCACGGATAAGCTTGCTATTTCATTTATAAGCCTCAAAAGTTTTTAGTCTTCAAGTCCAAGACTTGGTCTGGCGATAGGTATTCGAAAGCCTGCAGAGCTTTCACAGCACAAGGAGAGGTGTTGTTTGGAGGAGATGAGTACGGACACCCAATAACATGGAGACTCCACAAAGATTTAGAAGGCCAAACCGTGAACTGGGTTATGAAAGGTGAGGTCTGCTTGGCCTATTTCTCGAATAATTGTAGGTCTGCATATGTCGAGATTGCAAATCACCAATTTTTTCAAGTGTTTCAAATTCCACTGGTGCAGTCCACACCCAACTGAGATTTTTGAATAACGAAAGATAGGGGAACAGTTTAAACATTACACACTAAATTTCTATATCAAAAGTGTTAAATAGTTGAATTTGAATTTTTTTCCCAAGCTTAATTCTTCTTTTTGTGTGATATTTAAGGGTAGCCAAAAAGAGACTTTCTTCCTTCACGGATAAGCTTGCTATTTCGTTTATATGCATCTAATTCTTCTTTTAGTGTGTGATAATTAAGGGTAGCCAAAAAGAGACTTTCTTCCTTCTACGATAAGGTTGCTATTTCATTTATATGCATCTATGATAATGAATACTTTTCAACTTCTTATGCTATTGAGAGTCTATTTCCCCTGTACTATTCATATAACATATTTATAGGAAGGCTTTTTTCTATTCCAAAATTGATGATTAAGTGCTCACAAAATATTCAAATTGTGATTTCAATTTTGCTTACTATTGTCCTTTTTAACTTCATAGTATTGTGATTCCAATTTTACCTAATATTATCCTTTTAACTCAGCATTGTAGAGTGTATCTTTAAAGGTATAAAAGATCTCCCTCCAAACCAGGATGCAAGCTTGAAACCTACTCATACATGATAGGAAATTTCCTACTCCAAATGGCTCCCTTGATGCCCACCAAAGCATCCCTTATAGCTCATTCCAAGCTCTCTACTTGACAAGGCCCCAAAGAGGCATCTCTCTACCAAACTGATTGACGCCTCTACTCATATAATTAATGTATTGGATCCCCCATCGCCCAATATATCCCATATCGAGTTTCAATGGATCCAATTTATTCTTTCGATCTAGCAGATGACCCTGATTTGTCTTAACGAAGTAACACATTTGTAATGCTACTAATAACTGTGGCTCGAGTTATCCTTGTCTATGTTTTAAATTGGTTTTTATGGATGCTCTATGTTCTTATAAAGATGTATGAAATTGATAAGTAGGAGATATTTTACTCTCAGTTCGACATCTTTGTTCTTTGGTGTTTTACGATTTTTCATCCAAAAGTAGGGTATTCTTAAGAATTATTTTGTAATTCTTTGTTAATCCTATGTTATAAACAAATTGTATTGAATTTCGTTATTGATTAGAGAAATGGAATTTAGATTTGCAGATGTAGACGTGTGTTGTATCCTTCAAGATAACGAATGGCCACAAAATTTTGAAAGAATATTGACAGTATGAAGGCTAACCAATACAAACTTTCAATACAAAATTCTTCAGAATTTAAATTTGGTTTTGCAATCGATTAAATCTTATCGTGAAATGGGAATGAGAAGATGTTGGTCTGAAGACCGAAAGATAAAGGTGCTAGCAATACACAAAGCCCTTGCAGGCGAGAGACATTGTCATGGAGCCTCTCGTTCAGACAACATATTGCCATGGAGCCAACCCCTATGAAAAGATACAGCATAAAGCTCTCACTCACAATATATAACTAAAAACTAACGGATCAAAAATTTTCATAGAATTAAACTACCAATTTTGCATACAAAGACTGAAATCCAACCACAGGATAAAGAAACCCTATATCTTCATAGGCTTAAATGCATATTACAATAAGAAAACACCATTCAAACAAATTCAAACACAAATCAGAAAAATAGCAAACCAGACTACAAAAAATCGTCGCTCTGTCTGGAAATATTGCACTGGAGAGCCTGGACGCAAAAAATCCATGTCCCTGCATTTCACTCTATCACTTTCGAATGATGAAGAGAAGGGCTCATGTATCACGATCTGCCCCATCCGAGCTGTTAAATGATTATTATTTACATTTAATTTAAATTTACTTAGGATAAATGCATTATTTTATTATTTATTAGGTTAGACATCTAGGAGTATGTGTACTTATATGAGTTGTCATGTTGACGACACAAGAGTTAGCAACTCTATTTTAGCACATGGTGTCTACAACACTAGAGTTTGCATAATTAAAGAGTTGTCATGTAGACAACACAATTATTTACACTTTTAATTAAACACATAGTGTCTAAAACATAATTTTATGTGACACAACTTTATAAGCTTATCCTCTCATTATCGCACTAACTCCTGTGCTCAATGGAGGATAATCCAATTTTGAGTATTTAACACTTTTAGTGTTATAATGAAGCTTAAAGTGTGATGTTTAAGCCATTCGTGATTCCCCCTATTTTGTTGACCAAAAATATTTCATTGTTATACTAGGGATAAACGAGTTACATCACCTTTTGTCAACACTCTTTCAGAAATCAAAAAGAAAAAATGCATACATGAAAATGTTGGGGAATTAGAAGGCTTTTTGGACTCATGTTGTATGAACATAAAATATATAGTTCAAAGTTATGATCTCCTTCCACTATAACTCCAACAACTTACGAAAGTGAAAAATTAATGTAATGAATAAAATCTATCAAATATTTAAAAATAAATATATTGAATTGATTTGTAGGAAAGAACAAGAACTTTGTTAGAGCATAAGTTCATACCTATTGAGTAGGTGTAATGACTTGACAAAAAAATTACTTAGCATAGATGTTGTTGGAGTTTTACATTAATTTGGGTTAACTCTAGGTTTAGATTTAGGTCAATAGTTTGATAAATAAGCACTAAATCAAGTTCATATTAGTTTGTGGGAAGTTGCATTTTGTAGATGGTTATTCACAAGAATAATGACTTATAAAGCCATTGTTATTCAATGTAATAACCATCCAATTTTAGCGAATGTATATCCAATATAAATCAAATCAATATCATTTTGTTATACAATGATTTGAAGACACTATTATTTTTCAGGTGTGAAGAACCAAATATACCTAAAAATACAAGAAGTTAGAACAATTATAGGAATGAATTTTCAAGTTTCATATATTTTACATTTCTTCAAAACCTTCATTTATTAAACTCTAACTATATTTATTTTACTATGTTGTATTAATGTATAATCTACTGTCACATATTTCTAGAGTTATCACCCTCAATGTTTCCTCTTGTTCAGTTATCTATTTTAATAATGTTATATAATTTTAAAAAAATAAAATTTATTGGTGACCATTCTGATCTTATTGCAAAGATATCCTTGTAAAAATAAGAAAGTAAAAATTAAGGATTGAATGGAATGATAAAAGTAATTTCATATGAAAACTACAAGAAAATGTGCATAAAAGAGTGTAAATGAAGGTGAAAGTAATATTATTAATAACTTAATTGAAAACTAGATTAGATCATTTTTGGTATAAAATATTAAAACAGACTAATTACAAGGATGAATGTGAATAGAAAATAAAAGCATATATGTTTGAACATGAGATTGAAAAAGAATAACACTAAACATTGCATCTGTAATGATATACATCAAACATATGGACAATTTGAAAAAATTTATTTGGAAAAATAAAACTTAATAAACAAAAAACGTCACATTTCAGTAACACATTACTATGCTCGCAATAAGTTTGAACAAATTGGCATGAATTGTGAAAACTAGATATCGATAAACTTCAAACTAAAAATAACTATCTAGAAAATGAAATTAAAAATTGTATATTAATATATTAACCTAATATATCTTTAAAATATTATTAGAATCTTTTATTTCAAATTTTTCTAAAGTCGGACAAATGAATGAATGCATTGTCTGCTTGTCCGAACACATTGCAAATTGAATATGTGGAAAGAAGAAATCTAAAATGAGATAAGTTAGCACTAGTGGCATGCCATCTAGATAATTCCCAACCTTTCAAATTATGATATTTAGTGAACAATTTACTTTTCAACTATTTCCCTGCCATTTGTCTTTGTCCCATAGTGAATAAGAAACAATATTCTAATGAAAATGTTGAATGCTTTAAACTATTGGGGAATCAAAAAAATTATGGCACTTTCTCTCGATTAGAAAGGCCTCTGAGGTAGATTATCTGAGGCTATTTTCATACAAGGTTTTTTATTTAGGATGGATAGTATAGAATTAATTTCAGCTAACAACAGAGATAATACCTACATGGTAGGCCATGAGTTTAATTGGAATTTTAGTTTGGATCTTGGTTTCTAGATTGATAAATTTGACTCTTCAAATCAAGTCCATTATGCAGCTTGCCATTGCTAGCTTTGTTTAAATTGGTGTCATTTTTCGCCCAATAAGTTGCAGCACATTGTGTGATCATGACTTATTAATGTTTAGTAACTCAAATTGTTATCTAATTTTTTTCTTGGTCTGGAGGTTTTTTTGTGGCAATGAGACCTACCATAGTATAAGTTGCATATGATTGAGCTTTTGAACAACTTTGATGAGGTCTTGACTAATTAAAGGTTCCAAAAAAAGGCTAGCATGATTAATATTTATGATTAATTCAAGTTATATCTATAGATTTTTTTTTAATATTTAGTTAAAATTTAATTTAAACACTAGTAAAACTAGAATTTATCAATGAGAAAAGAGAAAACAGGGGAAAAAGTTAAATTTTAAAATAAGATTTAACAAATTTTAGAATCTTAGATTTTCTACATTGTAATAATTAATAAATTTAGTCTACTAAAAGTAGGAACTATAATAATAATAAACCATTAAAAAAATCAAATTTAATAATAATAACCATTCATCGTTTCTATAAATACCATGAACTATCATTTTATACTCCCATTATACCAGTAATTACAATAAAAACAAACACACCATTTTGTTTCAGTGAGAAACAATCCTTAAGAGCCATTTCGTGGTTATTCCCCTTCCATAACAATCAGCCTCATCAAATGACATTAACTAGGAAATGTAAATAATTATAAATATGCTATACTAAATGTCATCTCTATAGCCAATTGATGAAAGGAAAGTATTCAATCTCTACAATTCAAATTAAACATTTAATTCCCACGGTTCCAATTGACTAACAATATTAGAATGTCTAATTAAATATAGTAAAAATTAGTTTCCATGATAAAGTTACATATGCCACATGTTACAGTTCAAACCATAGATACTTGTATCAACTCAAGAGGACCATATTTGTTATAGTATGTTGGAGTCTAAATAGATCAAATATCAAAAAAAAAAAAATTGTTCAAAGAGTGACATGATTAATAAAAAAGAAAATATAGACTATCGGTTCCAATCAAATTTTCCATCATTTTAGAATAGCAACAACCTTCGTTTTTCTAGGATGAACCAATGCATGCTCGAAAAACATTTCACAGCTAATCCATCTCATCTAAATCTACTACAACATGGAATCCTTCACTCATGACCACATAGTTTACAATTATAAGAGTGGAAAGAATCCAACATGCAAGGACATGCGCTCTTTACAATAGAGCTTCCTAGGAAAATTTACATCACTGAATAAGAAACTAACACGTACTCAAGCTCTAGTGGTGGTCAGACTCTTGTCCATGAGAAATGACAACTTATTCAAACTAACATATAGAAAGTCTTATTTTGGTGATTAATGAAAAATAAAGGAGTAAAAAATAAACACAATAATGCTGCCAACTTGGTAGCAATAAGACACTCCTGCAAGTCCCAACAATTGCTTCAGAGGACATGGCATTAGGGAAGGTAATATTGATATAACTAAAGCTATCTTTGCAACACCCATACATCTAGGGCCAAGTGAAGAATCGCAAGTAGATTTTTATCATTATTCTAGTTTAAAAAGAGAACAAGCAACAAAAATAAGAAAAAATATATTCCATTATCTAATGGGACTTACCTAATAAGGACACTGTAATGTCCCCATTTCCAAGATAAATTTTAATAATAGATTTAATATAAGGAATAAATAAATAAATAAATATAGTATAATATAATTGCACTTGATGAAGTTAAATAAATAATAATATCTAAATTTTAAGGTTAAATTTAATAAATAACATTAATAAAATAATAAAAGTTTTATATAGCATAACTTAATATTATTAAATATATTATTTTTATCAAATTGATATGGTATAATATTATATCAATAAAATAGTATAATGTATCTAATTTTACTGATAAAGTAACATAGATAAATTCTTTAATAAATATATTAAAGAGATTAGTAACATATAATATAATATTTTGAAATCAATTATCAATTATTAATATAATAATAAGATGAACATAATAAAAATAAAATATTATATTCTATTATAATAATTATAATATTACAATGGATATGATCCTATATAAGAAATATTACAAACCATTTAAAAGATCACGTTAGTAAAGAATTTATATAATAAAATAACCATGCTCGATCGGTTGCATCCATTCAAAGATATTTATATAGAAGCAGACTACTCAGACGGAGGGGACATAATAGTTCACGGGGGTAGGAAAGAAAGAGGAAGTAACTACCATGGACGGAGGAGAGGGAGAACAATTCACGCAGAGGAATGAATAGCGGGGGAGGAAATCCAAGCGGGAAACAATTGCTTTCAGAATATTGGAGAAAGAGCAGAGCAGAACGTAGAGTGGGGAGGAATAAGAATGTACAGGAGAAGAGTAGAACAAACAATCAAATCAGGGAAGTAGTAAGCAAAAAATCAGAGAAGGATATAAAAGGCTATAAGCAAAAACGATCACATTCGAAGGTGATAGTACCAATATCGTTGAAGGCTAATAAAATCAGTGAATATAACCAAACGAAGGCATTGAAGACATGATTTTGGCAGAGATAATTGTACTTGGTGATGTTAACCCCATCAACTACATCACTCATCAATAGAAAGTAAGGCAAAGAAAAAAAAATATCATTCAGAGGCATCAATAGGTGGTCATATGCAGACTGGTATAATAGTCAGGTATTCCACTAGAATGATTGGCGGATTGCTAGTGACGTGAACACAAATAGACAAGGATCAAACTCACATATTCATTCTACTAAGTGTCCAGCTGCTAACTACAAGTTATATCAAAGGCCATGGATGATGTTAAAGGTACAATCAATACAAACTTAGAATGTCAAGGTAAGCACCAATACAAGGTGGGCAGTGATGGAAGTAATAACATTCAGGTTTGATCGAACACCATAGATAGAAGGAAGAAAATACCAAAGGAGCACACTAGCATCTATTTCAATAATAATGCTCACTAAATTTTAGGTGATCAAGATCAGCATTAACAGAATTATAGGATTTGATCTCTCATTCCCCAAATCGGTGTAGAGTTCAGCATGAAGGGAGCAGGGCATAGTCTTGTAGACGACAGGAAAGATTGGAGCAAACATCAGGAGAAATAGAGAGCTACACATGGAAGAATATCCACTATAGCAATAGCAAAACTCAAAGCCATTCATCGCAGGAAGTCTCATACTCAGAGGAAGAGACAGTAGAGACATATGGTTCATCTGATATTAACCATTGGAAGACTTTATGATAGAAGAGTATTCAAACATCAGAAGTTGATTTCAGAGGGTGCAACCTCTAGCATGATACATAATAAACCAGAAAGAGAAAGATCATTCAGTTCCTAAGAATACCGATTATCAGATTTTTGCCAAGCCTCAGGATATTACATTTTCTTGATAAGAAACTCATGTTGTGATCAATACTCATTCGAAACTTGGACAGAAGTTTTATCCTTATCATACCAATAATTACTCGACCTCTTATCAGAATCGAATGGAAATATCAACAGATAATTAAGAGTTCATTTGGTTGATGGAATAGGAATAGAAAAATTGGAATACTATTTTTATTTTTTGTTTGGTTGATGGAATAGGAATAGAAAAATTTGGAATACGATTTTTGTATTCCCACTTTGCCCCTAAAATGAGCTTATACCTGTTGTCACTTAGGTTTGCACCCTTGTCCAAGGCCTATGCACGAGGACAACCTAGTGAAACATGGAACCAACCTCCAAGCTATAGGACTTGAACTGTGAGGTTGAGTCTCCAGAGAAGGGTAGCTTCTTCCTACTATCGGGGCGCACCTATCTACTCTTGAAGAGGAAAAGGGAGAAGAAGAGCACGAAAGAAAATCTACCTAGTCTAATCTAAGGAGGTGATGCACCAAAATAGAGTGTTCAAACTCATTTCTTCCCATATATGCACTACAAAACCAAGATAACATTCAAAAGACATACACACCCAGACTTATGTTAATCAACAACCACATACAGACCAGAAAACCAAACTGAATAACGCAAGGAAAAGGATTTCACTTATATATTATCCAATAAGTCAAAAATAGATACAGTATGCCAGTCACAGATCTCAACAATACACCAAAGAGAGGCAAGATGGATGCACGTACACATGGATGGCTGAAGGAGATGATACAAAATTTTATACAATGTAGAGACAAAGGGAATTTTACATTGCAGACCTACGAGCAGTAGCAAAGAAATCAGAAAAGGAGAGTCCTAGAAAAGATCACAAAAAGGCCTTTATAGTTTAGGCATAACTGAGGATTTTTTTGCATTACATTTACTTTTCACCTACTAGCATTAACTTCTCACCCTGAAAATCCAATCAAAGATCTGGTGGTTTGAGTACCAAAACATCTAATATTCCTCTAAGAAAGAGCCTAGAGAAGACAGAACGGCACCAGAAAACATCCCCTGACATAGTAGATAGATCTCTAATGGTGGTAGAATGTCCTTGCACCTTGTATTCACTTCTGAGTTGGTGGCATTGATCACAGGATCGAAATCTCACAGCGAAAAACCTGATTCATCATTTATGGCTCATGAATTTGTGAGGTCAAAGAAAGTCAAATAGTTCCTTATGCACCAACTAGGCCATGCGGGCCAATCGCCTCTTTTCGTTCTGCCTCCTAGGAAGTCCTTTGTGGTCGACTTCCATTATTGAACTAACCATGCCACCCTCGAACAGCTATCATTAACTACAGTGATTACAAACCTGACCGCGACATTAACTGCCAGCCGCTAACCGTCAACCTTGGTTTTCCAGTGAGACACGTGTCAGCAAGACACTATGTAACTATGGTAAAGATCGCACAACTTCACCATAGCAAGACAGCACCTTCCATTGATCTGCCTTGATCTGACGATCGTGAAGACTCGTCATGCTCTATGCTGTCCCTAGCCCAAGCCATCAAATCTAGCACCACGTTAGCAACCACACCACACCCAAATGACACTTGGCAATACTCGACAGACGTACCTTGGTGCAACCTGGCCCTCCTGACACATGGCGAAAGGGTGCCATGTCGCTATGGTAAAGATCGCAAAACTTCACCATGGCAACATGGCGCCTTCCATCAATTTTCCTTGATCCAACGGCAAGTAAGATAGATACCGCCCCCTGCCCCTCAGTGTGTCAGTCAATGGGAACCGGCCACGTGCCAACCATCTATATTTCCTGTGCCTCCAAACCTGGACCCACGAGGACACGTGTCCTCCAGGCGCCATGTTGCTAATGTAAATCTTATGTGGCTTATTCATAACATGATGGTGCCTATTGTTGATCTCTGCAGATCTGACGGTGGAGATCTTAACCTTGACTGCACTGGCTGTGTTGAAGA
This sequence comes from Cupressus sempervirens, assembly GCA_028749045.1. NCBI lineage: Eukaryota > Viridiplantae > Streptophyta > Pinopsida > Cupressales > Cupressaceae > Cupressus > Cupressus sempervirens. The sequence continues at coordinate 227,872,912 of CM053783.1, read as the reverse complement.
TCTGGTCCCATGCACCGACTATATTCTGACCTGGCATATGTGGCTGTTTCCAATTGGACTAATGAAGCACCACCTTGGAGGGTCCATACTGCCTTGACCCTACTGAGGGACACGTGGTGCCAAGGCACTATGTCACTATGAGAAAATTGAGGCCAACTTCCCATAGCGCCATGGCGCCCAAAGATGACATGTCTTTTGATCTGCACGCATCTTCCAATGATTCGCCATCATGGCACCGGACTCCACCAACTGGGCAGATGAGGTACAAAATGGGAACCAACCACCTGCCTGAAGCTTTTACCGTTGATCTCTTCCATTGTTGTGAACCTTGCCGTCGATACTAGGACTCATCGTAGGAACAATCTTCGGCCGGCTGGGCACGATGTCGCTATTGAAAAACTCATGGGTTTTTCGATGGCGACATGGTGCCTTGCCGCCTTTTGAACTTTCTGGCCCATGAAAACTGACTGTCCGCCATAAAACTTTCTCGGTGACACAACCTGCCCGCTGTCAGACATTTCCATTGGGCGCTATGTTGCTATGAAGATTTTTCGGCCAACACACAATAGCGACATAGCGCCCACGGTGCCGTGGAACCTTTTCGACCCGTCGTGAAACTTTTCTGACCCGCTAAAGATCCTTGGGCGACCTGCAAAATGGACCCACTGGACACGCATCAACAGGTCGCGATGTTGCTAACATAAATGTCATGCAACTTCACCATAGCAAGACAACGCCCTCCGTAGATCTTCCCTAGATCTGACGGCAGAGAACTTGTGGGCCGCAAAATATATCATAGGGTTTAAAAATTTGGTAATTTTTAATATTTCACAGGTATTGACTATGGATATTTCAAAGGCAGGAAGGGCAATATGAATTATGAATTTTGGCAGGAAAGTTAAAATACAATATTTCTGGCGACTCACAGGGGGCATGCGCCTGCTCGATGCATGACTAGTGCTTGTAAACAATCCATTGGGCCACAGGGTGTAAAAAGTATGAACCTGAGAACTGCAAAACCCTAACCTGTTTCTGAGGAGATCAAAACATTAAAATCCCTAGCTCTGCCTCTGCAACTGGAAACAAAAAACCAAAACTTCCTCTGTAGCCTGAGACACCTCAAAGTCTGCTACCTCATAGGGAAGCGACTATGCCCGCACACTTCTTGAAAAGTAGGAAACAACAAAAAAGAAACTAAACTACTTATGTACATGGATTCACAAATCTTCAGATATAGGAATTCAGATAGATCACATTGACTGGAATGGGCAAGATTTCACCATTTGGCCTGCTCAACTGAAATACATTAGCCTGTTTGCAACTGGCAATCAGATAGGGGCCACTCCATAGTGCATCAAATTTGGAATGTCTTCCTGGTTTTTCCCTATCTACATCACACTTTAGAACTAAATCTCCTTCTTTGAAGGTCCTAACCCTAGTTTTCTTATCAAAACTCCACTTCATCTACTGCTGATGTATCTCTAGGGTTTGCATAGCCTTATTTCTCTTTTCTTCTAGTTCAATCAGCTCTGCCATTCTTACTGACATGGCATTATCTTCAATCAATTCTAGCTAATGAGCCAATTCCAAGGATGGGAATTCCAATGAAATTGGGAGTCTGGCCTCCCTACCATATACCAGCACAAAAGGTGAATTCCCAATAGATCTCTTAGGTGTTATCTTATCAGCCCACAAAGCAGTTCTTAATTTCTTATGCTAGACCCTCTAATTGTCTTCTATTGTCCTCTTCATGATTCTAATCAGATTCTTGTTGGAAGACTTAGCCAAAAAATTACCTTGGGGATAGTAATTTGATGATGTGCTCAGGTAAATATTGTGATTCATTGCCCATGCACAAATATGGGTTCCAACAAAAGACTTAGCATTTTCTGAAATGATAGTAGAGGGAGAACCAAATCTAGATAAAATTCCATCAAGGAATTCAACAACTGATGATTCTGTGGCATCCTTCAAGGAAACTGCTTCTGTCCATCTAGTGAAATAATTAGTAGCAGCCAAAATCCATTTATGACCTGCACTAGATGGAGGATTAATGGGGCCTATAATATCCAACCCCCATTGGGTAAAGGGCTGATCCACCTGAATAGGATGAAGGGGGAGAGCTGCAAGCCTCTATTTGCCTGAGAAGAAAGCACACTTCTCACATTTTCTCACATATACATAACAATCATGGAACAGAGATGGCCAATAATAACCAGCCCTCATGATCTTCATGGCAGTTGTTCTTGCAGAGAAATGGCCACCATCAGGTCCATCATGAAGTTCCTTTATCATCCTCTCAGCCTGATCCTCTTCAATGCATCTCAACAGGGTCCCATTCAAATCTCTTCTGAATAAGATACCATCAATTACAACATAGGGAATGGATTGCAGTCTATATTGTCTCCTTTTAGTTCTGTCCAATCCCTGAGGGTATCCATTCCCTGATAAGAAATTCTTCATGTCATTTATCCAGCTCCTTGGACCATTAACATTTCCTTCCTGTCGATGCTACTCTGTTAATACCATAGGAGTCTCTTCATCAGAATCTTGACCTGATAACATTTCTTTGCATAATCCTCTCCCTCTTACTAGCTTGGTAATCTGAATGTCAACATCATATTCCATTACCCTAGTGATCCATCCAACTCTCTTTTCACTGATATCCTTTCTTAACAAGAAATCTTTTACACTAGCATGGGGTACGAACAAATGGATCCTATTGTGAGATAAGAGGTGCTTGAATTTCTTCAAGGCTCTGATGACTACAAGGGCTTGCTTCTCAACAAAGTTGTACTTATCTTCATATTCCTTGAGCCCTTCACTAAAGAAGGCTATGGGCTGCTCCTCATCCTTGTCATTAGTTTGAGTCAAGATAGCAGAGATACTTGACTCACCACCTAGAGTGTAGAGGATGAAATCTTTCTCAAAATTTGGGTTCATGAGAGTAGGGGCTGAGGCTATGGCTGCCTTGATCTCTTCAAAACTCTCCTTCCCTTCCTTGGTCCATGACAAGACCATACCTTTCTTAAGCATAGCTGTAAGAGGTTTCACCATGGTAGCAAGATTAGGAATAAACCTTCTTACAAAATTTATCCTACCAAGGAAAATTTGCAACCCTTTCTTGTGTTTAGGAAGAGGAAGGACAAGTATTGCCTTTGTTCTTTCTGGATCAATGGTCAACCCATCCTTAGATACAATGTGTCCCAATAATTTTCCTTGGCTTGTAGCAAAGAAACACTTGGCTGGGTTAAGGGAAACTCCAAACTCTCTACATCTTAGAAATACCTGTCTTAGATGATCAAAATGATCTTCTACATTTTTTGAATATACAGTTATATCATCAAGGTATACTAAGACAAACTTGTCAATTAATTTTTTGAAAGCTATCTCCATTGCCTTTTGAAATGTGTCACCTGCATTTGTTAGTCCAAATGGCATCTTGCAATAAGCATAGGTGCCCCACTTAGTAGTAAATGTTGTCTTATGTCTTTCAGATTCTTTAACCAACACTTGGTTATAACTAGAGAACCCATCAAGAAAAGAGAATCTCCTTGACCCACTCTCCTTGGATAGAATCTGCTCCATGGAAGGGACAGGATGGTGATCTTTAAGAGAAGCCTGATTAAGATCCCTAAAGTCCACACACAGTCTGGTTTCTCCATTCTTCTTCCTTACAAGGACAAGGTTAGCTACCCATGATGAGTGTTTGATAGGAAATATTATATTAGCCTCTATCAACTTGGATAGTTCTTTTCTCATTATAGGTTCAATCTTAGGATTCACTGGCCTCTGCTTTTGGGTTACTGGTTTGGCCTTATCAATTAAATCTATGGTATGCTGAAAAAAATTAGGGTCAAACCCTTTTAAATCATCATCTGTACAAGCAAATACATCCTTAAATTCTTGACATAACTGGATGATGTTTTCTTGCTTAGTTTCAGAACATACCTTCCCCATGTTTAGAGATTTTCCATCAGCAATTGTAACTGGGGCATAATCATCCTTTTCTGCAGCTAGATTCATCCCTTTGCCTCTTGCTTGATCATCAGGATTAAAGACACTCTCCAAGGTAATGAGACCCTTGGGAAACTTATTAGAACTGAGATGAATGATCTGATCACCATACTGATCTTGCAGTCTTGACTGGTTTCTATCTGAGAATTCTGCCTCATTCCGCAAGAAACTCACAATTATCTCATTAGAATCAAACACTTGCCAATGAGTTTTGTTGTTAGGGATGGTAGGCCTCACTACCACCTTTATTTGTTGCTTCTTCTTCTCCTCCTCAAGATTCCTTGGTACATCATAAGATGCACCTACTGTTGCAAGTCTATTAGCATGTTTATTTTCTGTACTCAGAATGCTTTGAATATTAAATGCATTGAAGCCCTCAAGCAAATCACAGACTCTATGTTTGTAAGACATGAGCAGGCCATTTTTGGTGATATTCTGGTTTCTTACTTGGTTAACTACCAACTCACTATCCCCATATACTCTCAAGGCTTTAAATCCTCTCTTTTGGGCAAGTAAGAGACCTTGAATCAAAGACTCATACTCGGCCACATTATTGGTGCAACTGAATTGGAGCCTAAAGGAGAAGTAGTATCTTATTTGTGCAGGAGAGATTAACATAACACCAGCCCCTGATCCATTTCTATTCTTTGAGCCATCAAAGTACATACTCCATGTTCCATACATATCATCATTAGTCCCAATTAGATCAGGAACTTGAGCATCTTTCTCTATTATGCAATATGTACTAGAGCCTGTCTCAAGTGTTTCTAACATAGGTTCAAACTAATATGCATTTGCCCACTCATCCAAGAAGAAATTAGGAATTTCTACTATGGAAGTGATAGGCTCATTTACTATGTCATTTTCATCCATCTCTAGAATAGGGAAATTCATGTTGATGAGATTGGGGGTATAAGATTCAGTATGATGAAGGGCTTGACGTTCTGCTCTAATTGAGGCATTGGCTCCATATCTGGTCTTAAATGACATATATGACCAATCAATAGATATGAATCCACCAATTTGAGCAGTGAAGTCTCTTGAAAGACAAATAGCAAAATAGGGCTTGACTTCAGCAATAGATATATCTTGAATCATAGTGCAACTAGGGCATGCATTTAGGGCCATCTCCACATTCCTAAGGATACCTACAATTTTGACAGTACTACCATCTAATTGTAACACATCCCTAACAATGGGCTCATATTTCATTCCTAAAGCATCAGCAACACACCTAGGCATTACTGAGCTACTAGCCCCTGAATCTATCATGCAATTGTGGACTAATTTGCCCCCTATAATGAGAGAAACATAGAATGGAGGAGGTCTAACCTTTTTATTTTTCTCCACATCCCCTCCTGGTTGTACTAGACTTATGGCACTCTCCATGATAGATGGCTGATCCTTGGGTTCAATCTTCTCTAATTATTGCTGCAGCATCCTCTTCTGCATTGGTATGGTAGTGACAGCATCCCACATAGAAATATTCACATTGATCTTCTTCATTTGCTCTACCACACTCAAAGGTGTATTAGGGACTTTGGTAGAAACTTTGGGAGTTGCACTTATAAGAGGTTGAGATGGGGCAACATAAGGATCACTTGCATCTTTCTTTCTAGGATCTTGCTTTTGTTGTTGTGAAGTACTTGTTTGTTCATTTGCTTCTTGTATATGAGGTGTAGCACTTGAAGTTGAGGCTTGCTTAGGAGAAGGAGGGGCAGCATTTTCTATAGCTCTCTTCTTACTTCTTGTGTTATGAGCAATGAAATCTGGTTTACATTACAATGCTCCCCAATCTGATGATTCATGAAAGAGAAATCATCACGTCCTTGAATATATGAGGCCTCCTTGGGATGATCCTCCTTGTATGATTGCTTTGCTGCAAGTTCTTGGTTAGTCAGGGCCAAATAAGATTCTGCCTTTTGGCACATGTAATAGGTATAAGAATAGTTGCAGGAAGGACAGAAATCTTGATCTTTGGCCAAGTTATTTTGAGGGACTATAGCTCTGTTCTGATTTGAGCTTGAAGGAGAACCATGACTATTTTGCCTACCCTGATCAAAAGAGCTATTCCACTGATTAGGAGGCCTACCACCATTTGGAGCTTGATATTGCAATTGGAGAGGCTTGCCACCTTGAGCTTGCTGCCTTTCCAAGGCCACCACCTTGTTACTCATTTTTTGTATTATAGAAAAACTATCCTCTAATCTCTTCCCTTGGTCCTTCAACTCCCTCCCCTGCTCTTGCAATTTTTTATCCAGGGTCTTCTCTCTTTTATCTGTATTCAACACTAGACCTTGGAGCATCTCTTTGAGTTCATCTATCCCATTTAAGGATGTGGAAGCTTGAGGGACTGGAGGAAGGGCTTGTGATGTAGAAGTTGTAGGAAGAGGGGCTATTGCTGGTTGGTGGTTGGGAACATCAAGAAAGAAAGGCATAGGGGGCCTTGGAGCCAAGTTTCCTCCTTGTATCAGGATGTTCTTAGCTTTTATGGCTATCTCATAATCATTAGGCAAGGTATCTCCTCCCATAGTTTGGATTGTAGTGGCAATATCACTATTGAAGCCTCTAAGGTAATGCAAGAAGGCATTACTAGGGGTAGGTTTTACAATAGTAGGTATTCTATCCCATATCTTTTGAAATCTATAGTTAAAATCAGTCATACATTCATGGGGGGCCCTTTTTATAGTAGTCAGCTACTCTAAAAGTGACAAATGATCACTTCTATCCTCAAAATGTTTGCATAACACTACTCCTAGTCCATCCCAATCAGTTATAGAACCATGAGCTAAGCCTCTATACCACTATAATGCTTTTCCTTTTAAAGATGAGGCTAGAAGTTTGACAGCAACATCATCCTCTGTGATACCATGAATATTACAAACATTTGCTACTTCTTGAATATGCTCTAAAGGGAAGATAGAAGTTTCACCAGTAAAATTAGGTATACTTTTCAGTGTAGATACTGGTATATCATGTCTTTGGGCTAACAATAGAGGACTTCCACCATTAAAGGTGGAAAAAGCATGAACTCTTGGTTGTGCCATGTAAACAAGTGTTCTATTGATGAGGGTTGATGGAAATCTAGGCTGAGTTCGAGCAACAGGAGGAGTAGAGCCAAATCTTACAAGTATATTAACTGTTGTTACACCCCTAACTAGTGATAATGAAGTTCTAGTCCTCCTTCTCCTAGGATTTGAAAGAGAAAGCTCTTGATATTGAAATTTACCTCTAGAAGATGCCCTTGTTTCAGCTCTAGGCATGAATCACTACAACTTTGGCCTGGAACTAGATTTGTTGATGTTCGGAGTCGCTAAGTACTTTGAAGAATCAGCCTCTTGAAGGCTTGAATACTGAAGCCAGCACTACCTCTTCAGTATTAATCCCTGAAATTCTTTCTTCTTGACACCAGTAGACCTTAAATTTGTTTTAAAAAGTGTCCCACCAAACGTGCCAAAAATTGTTGTCACTTAGGTTTGCATCGTTGTCCAAGGCCTATGCGCGAGGACAACCTAGTGAAACATGGCAACAACCTCCAAGCTGTGGGACTTGAACTACGAGATTAAGACTCTGGAGAAGGCCAGCTTCCTCCTACTATCGGGGTGCACCTATCTACTCTTGGAGAGGAAAAGGGAGAAGAAGAGCACAAAAGCAAATCTAACTAGTCTAATCTAAGGAGGTGATGCACCAAAATAGAGTATTCAGACTCATTTCTGCTCATATATGCACTACAAAACCAAGATAACATTCAAAAGACATACACACCTAGACTTATGTCAATCAACAACCACATACAGATCAAGAAACCAAACTGAATAATGCAAGGAAAAGATTTCACTTATATATTATCCAATAGGTCGAAAATAGATATAGTATGCCAGTCAAAGATCTCAACAATACACCAATGAGAGGCAAGATGGATGCACGTACACATGGATGGCTGAAGGAGATGATACAGAATGTTATACAGCTCAGAGACAAAGGGAAGTTTACACTGCAGACCTGTGAGCAGTAGCAGAGAAATCAGAAAAGGAGAGTCCTCCCAGAAAAGATCACAAAAGGGCCTTTATAGTTCAGGCATAACTGAGGATTTTTTAGCATTACATTTACTTTTCACCTACTGGCATTAACTTCTCACCCTGAAAATCCAATCAAAGATCTGGTGGTTTGAGTACCAAATAATTTGATATTCCTCTAAGAAAGAGCCTAGAGAAGACATAACGGCACCAGAAAACATCCCCTAACATAGTAGATAGATCTGTAATGGTGGTAGAATGTCCTTGCACCTTGCATTCACTTCTAAGTTAGTGGTATTGATCACAGGATCAAAATCTCGCAGAAAAAAACCTGATTCATCATTTCTGGCTCATGAATTCACAAGGTCAAAACAAGTCAAATAGTTCCTTATGCACCAACTGGGCCACACAGGCCAATCGCCTCTTTTCGTTCTGCCACTTGAGAAGTCCTCCATGGTTGACCTTCCGTTATTGAACTAACCGTGCCACCCTTGAACTATTATCATTAATTGTGGTGATTAAAAACTTGACCGCAACATTAACTGCCAGCCGCTAACCATCAACCTTGGTCTTCCAGTGAGACACATGTCAACAAGACACTATCTCGCTATGGTAAAGATCACACAACTTCACCATAGTGAGACAACACCTTCCGTTGATCTACCTTGATCTGACGATCATGAAGACTCATCATGCTCTGCGCTGTCCCTACCCTGGGCCCATCATATCTGGCGCCACCTCAGCAACTGCACCATGCCCAAATGACACTTGGCTATACCCGATAGACGTACCTTGGTACAACATGGCCCTGGTGACACGTGGTGAAAGGGCGCCATGTTGCTATGGTAAAGATCGTGTAACTTCACCATGGCGACATGGCACCTTCTGTCGATTTTCCTTGATCCGATGACAAGCAAGATAGATACTGCCCCCTGCCCCTCAGTGTGTCAGTCAATGGGAATTGGGCACGTGCCAACCATCTTAGATTTTCTACATTGTAATAATTAATAAATTTAATCTACTAAAAGTAGGAACTATAATAATAATAAACCATTAAAAAAATTAACTTTAATAATAATAACCATTCATGTTTTCTATAAATACCATGAACTATCATTTTATACTCTCATTATACCAGTAGTTACAATAAAAACAAACACACCATTTTGTTTCAATGAGAAACAATCTCTAAGAGCCATTTCGTGGTTATTCCCCTTCCATAACAATCAGCCTCATCAAATGACATTAACTAGAAAATGTAAATAATTATAAATATGCTATACTAAATGTCATCTCTATAGCCTATTGATTAAAGGAAAATATTCAATCTCTACAATTCAAATTAAACATTTAATCCCCATAGTTCCAATTGGCTAACAATATTAGAATGTCTAATTAAATATAGTAAAAATTAGTTTCCATGATAAAGTTACATATGCCACATGTTACAGTTCAAACCATAGATACTTGTATCAACTCAAGAGGACCATATTTGTTATAGTATGTTGGAGTCTAAATAGATCAAATATCAAAAAAACAATAATATTGTTCAAAGAGTGACATGATTAATAAAAAAGAAAATATAGACTATCGGTTCCAATCAAATTTTCCATCATTTTAGAATAGCAACAACCTTCCTTTTCCTAGGATGAACCAATGCATGCTCGAAAAACATTTCACAGCTAATCCATCTCATCTCAATCTACTACAACATGGAATCCTTCACTCATGACCACATAGTTTACAATTATAAGAGTGGAAAGAATCCAACATGCAAGGACATGTGCTCTTTACAATAGAGCTTCCTAGGAAAATTTACATCACTGAATAAGAAACTAACACGTACTCAAGCTCTAGCGTTGGTCATACTCTTGTCAATGAGAAATGACAACTTATTCAAATTAACATATAGAAAGTCTTATTTTGGTGATTAATGAAAAATAAAAGAGTAAAAATTAAACATAATAATGCTGCCAACTTGGTAGCAATAAGACACTCTTGCAAGTCCCAACAATTGCTTCAGAGGACCTGGCTTAAAGAAAGATTAAAAAGAAATGATATTATGTATACATGGCTTTTGTTTTAATACCAAGTTATCATGGTAAGCCATTACTAGTACTTACAACTACATAGATACAATTTGGGGTTTTTAAACACTCAGTATGCCAATAGAATATTCAGATGAAAACCATACAAAAGGATAAGACAATGCATATTGCATTGGAGTAGATCTATTGAGTGGGACTAAAATAACACCAAAGAACACTAAAGTATATAGGGGTTACTTTTATTTTTCTTTATTAACAAAACCTTCATGCCCTTCCATGATAAAGGTACAGTTTTTTCAAAGGGAAAACAAAGCTCTCAATGTGACTCAAAAAAATATGTTTTTACAGTAATACAAAAGTTCAAATTTAATTTATTTTTTAAAATAATGAATCCTACCAAAATTAATACCTTCGCACATGGGGACATATAAAGAAGCATTGATCCATTCATTACATTCCTATTACAGATATGTTCAATTTTCTAATAAAATCCATCTTTAAAAAAAAAATGTTTCAAAGCCCTATAGCGAAATTTCACAGGAAATGCTTATTTTCTATGTGTTTAAAATCATAAAATCATTCAACTAGAATTTAATGCCAAAAGATAGAAGTAGAAGAATATAAAAAGCCTTACTTAAAAGCCACCTACTTGAGATACTGAAGATTTAACACTGACATACTTTTTAATTTGTCAAAAGATTTTCAATTTTAAGGCATGAAAATTTTAAGAATGTGTAGCATTAGGGAAGGTAATATTGATATAACTAAGGCTATCTTTGCAACACCCATACATCTAGGGCCAAGTGAAGAATCACAAGTAGATTTTTATCATTATTCTAGTTTAAAAAGAGAACAAGCAACAAAAAAAAGAAAAAATATATTCCATTATCTAATGGGACTTACCTAATAAGGACACTGTAATGTCCCCATTTCCAAGATCAATTTTAATAATAGAGTTAATATAAGGAATAAATAAATAAATAAATATAGTATAATATAATTGCACTTGATGAAGTTAAATAAATAATAATATCACATTTATAAGGTTAAATTTAATAAATAACATTAATAAAATAATAAAAGTATTATATAGCATAGCTTAATATTATTAAATATATTATTTTTATCAAATTGATATGGTATAATATTATATCAATAAAATAGTATAATGTATCTAATTTTATTGATAAAGTAACGTAGATAAATTCTTTAATAAATATATTAGAGAGATTAGTAACATATAATATAATATTTTGAAATGAGTTATCAATTATTAATATAATAATAAGATGAACATAATAAAAATAAAATATTATAGTCTATTATAATAATTATAATATTAGAATGGATATGATCCTATATAATAAATATTACAAACCATTTAAAAGATCACGTTAGTAAAGAATTTATATAATAAAATAACCATGCTTGATCGGTTGCATCCATTCAAAGATATTTCTATAGAAGCAAACTACTCAGACGGAGGGGACATAATAGTTCACGGGGGTGGGAAAGAAAGAGGAAGTAACTACCATGGACGGACGAGAAAGAGAAAAATTCATGTAGAGGAATGAATACTGGGGGAGGAAATCCAAGCGGGAAACAATTGCTTTCAGAATATTGGAGAAAGAACAGAGCAGAACGTAGAGTGGGGAGGAATAAGAATGCACAGGAGAAGAGTAGAACAAACAATCAAATCAGGGAAGTAGGAAGCAAAAAATCAGAGAAGGATATAAAAGGCTATAAGCAAAAATGATCACATTCTAAGGTGATAGTACCAATATCGCTGAAGGCTAATAAAATCAGTGAATATAACCAAACAAAGGCATTGAAGACATGATTTTGGCAGAGATAATTGTACTTGGTGATGTTAACCCCATCAACTACATCAGTCATTAACAGAAACTAAGACAGAAAAAAAAATATCGTTCAGAGGCATCAATAGGTGGTCATATGTAGACTGGTATAATAGTCAGGTATTGCACTGGAATGGTTGTCAGATTGCTAGTGACGTGAACACAAACAGACAAGGATCAAACTCACATATTCATTCTACTAAGCGTCCAGCTGCTAACTACGAGTTATATCAAAGGCCGTGGATGACGTTAAAGGTACAATCAATACAAAATTAGAACGTTGAGGTAAGCACCAATACAAGGTGGGCAGTGACGGAGGTAATAACATTCAGGTTTGATCGAACACCATAGATAAAAGGAAGAAAATACCAAAGGAGCATACAGGCATCTATTTCAATAATCATGCTCACTAAAGTTCAAGTGATCAAGATCAGCATTAACATGATTATAGGATTTGATCTCTCATTCCCCAAATGGTTGTAGAGTTCAGCATGAAGGGAGCAGGGCATAGTCTTGTAAACGACAGGAAAGATTGGAGCCAACATCAGGAGAAATAGAGAGCTACACGTGGAAGAATATCCACTATAGCAATAGCAAAACTCAAAGCCATTCATCACAGGAAGTCTCGTACTTAGAGGAAGAATCAGTAGAGACATATGGTTCATCTGATATTAAGCATTGGAATAGTTTATGATAGAAGAGTATTCAAACATCAGAAGTTGATTTTAGAGGGTGCAACATCTAGCATGATACATAATAAACCAGAAAGAGAAAGATCATTCAGTTCCTAAGAATACCGACTATCAGATTTTTGCCAAGCCTCAGGATATTACATTTGCTTGATAAGAAACTCATGCTGTGATCAATACTCATCAAAAACTTGGACAAAAGTTCGATCCTTATCATACAAATAATTACTCGAACTCTTATCAGAATCGAATGGAAATATTAGCAGATAATTAAAAGCCCGTTTGGTTGATGGAATAGGAATAGAAAAATTGGAATACTATTTTTATTTTCTGTTTGGTTGATAAAATAGGAATATAAAAATTTGGAATACGATTTTTGTATTCCCATTTTGCCTCTAAAATGAGCTTATACCCATTTTCAAAAAATAGTTGTTATTGGAATAGCCATTCCTATTCCCAATATTACATGCCTGTTCTCCATTCCTATGCCTATGGCCAAATGGACCCAAAGAGTTTAAACTGAATAACATATATTAAGAATAAAGAATTCTTATATAACAAATACTAATGGGATTCTTATTGCTTAATATATAAGATAGAGTAGTAAGAGAAATTGTATACAATCTCCATTGCATAGTGCAATTGTAAAGACTAGATAGCTACTCATATAAGGAAATAAAGTATTGGTCACAATATCTGAAGCTATACCAAGGAGGGGCATTATAGACACCAACATGATGGATGGACTTGACCATGCCAAACCTAAAGACAAGGGTTTCCATAGGATGATCCAAAATGTTTTTGAAAATCAATGCAATAACTCAATCGAGCTTGTTCTAGCTCTCGTCTAGAAGGTTGTATTTGTTCATCCTCCTTAGCAATACTTGAGTATGGAATATTTAGCCAAAGCTCTTTTCATGCAAGGTAAAAGCATCTTAGTGGCATTACAAATAGGACTGAGCAGAAAATGAATAAACCACAACTCTTCTTATTTATTACACCGAGAGGCATTCTATACAATGGCAGCACAAATGCCCAACACGGGAGTATGCCAAGATTCCTTGTCAATAAAAAAGAATTGGGAGCGGTTACAATCTTCCAAATTAAATATTAAAAAAGAATTCTCGAAATAATAGCTGGCCGAAATAATAGGAAGCCAAATGGAGGCCAAAATAATAGGCCCAAAAAAGTAGTGCCCAAAAAAGTAGAACCCGAAAAAATAGGACTCGAAAAATAGGGGCGAAATAATTTCAATATGATTTTTTTTTTGTTAAATATAATTTTGCATGCACATTCATGCTTATTTTTTGCGGGGAGTGGGCGAATTTGAAACAAATTTGTTGAATGTGAAGAGACTTCTGTTGGGGGATATGAGGAGCCTATCAGAAATTATAAAACCAAGGCTCCTCATTTCATTTTTATTTTATGTTTTTGAAGGAAGGAAGAGGTGGAGGTTATTGGAGGATTAGATTGGAGTTTTTGAATAGGAGTAAATTGAAGTTTTGGAGTAACATTTTTGCAGGTGAGATTTCTATTTTTTATTTACATTTTCATTTAGATTTAGATGTAGATGTAAATTGAAATTCAAAATTAGTTATAATATTCTACTTTGATTTAGATTTCAATTTTAATTAGTTTCATTTCAATTTAGAATTCTGTTCATAACTATTTACGCTTGCATTTAATAGTTTAGTCTTTCATGTTTGATTTAGATTTAGATTTGTATTCAAAATCTATTTGATATATATATATATATATATATATATATATATATATATATATATATATATATATATATATATATATATATATATATATATATATATATATATATATTATAATACTTTTCATTGTTAATGGTGCTTGATGGGAGTGTTTTAGGGGTGTCTTCTTTTCTATTCCTGAAATATTTTGGTCCAATATGTTCTTTCCTAACCAGATCTACTCATTTTCTTCTGATTCATGCATGGAGCTTCCTAACGCTATTAGCACGTTGTTGGGACTGAATGGGAATGGATTAAAGATAAATGACTAACTCTAGATCTGGATATGCTTTTGGAATTGGCTCTATTGCAGCTCCAATTTATAGGTTCCTCCCTTCTACCTATTCTTTTGGTGGTTTAATCTGGTTAAGTGCGGATTGAGAGGTTCCGGCTCATTCCCACCAGTTTGTAATTTTGTCACGATGTCTAGCGTGTGGTATTCTGATGGGATTCCTCATTGGAAAATGGTGCAAATAATTATGTCAATGCTGAACGACTTGTGCAATGTGATAATTTCTCTAGATATAGAATGCGGCCATGGTGATTTTCTTAGCAATACAATTGAAAAAAGGGGAGAGGGTGAGAGATGAGCCATGGAGAGAAAAGCATAAGAAGGGTCCAAAATAGATGGAGATGGAGATGGTGGAGAGAGAGAGGCCATGAGAGAGAGAGAGAGAGAGAGAGAGAGAGAGAGAGAGAGAGAGAGAGAGAGATGAGGTAGACATACATAGAGCATTTTAGAGATATATAAACATGAAGATGGTTTGTGTGTGTGTGTGTGTGTGTGTGAGTGAGTGAGAGAGAGAGAGAGAGAGAGAGAGAGAGAGATCACATGAGGTGATGTGGTAGAGAGAAAGAGTGAGACAAGGGGGAGAGAGTGAGAGACATGAGTTAGTCATAGATAGATGTAGTGAAAAATAAGGAGGGAGAAAGAGCAGGGTGGGGTGGGAGAGAGAGAGAGAGAGAGAGAGAGAGAGAGAGAGAGAGAGAGAGAGAGAGAGAGAGAGAGAGAGATGATTAGAGGGGGCAGGAGATGTAGATATATAGAAGGGGAGTAGGTAGAGATGAGCTAAATAAGAAAAAGAATATATAAAGCCCAAAAGAGATGTAGACAATGATGGGGAGAGGAAGAGTATGACGGATAGTAATAGACAATGACAATCATTATGGAGGGAGAGATGTATATATGTAGAGAAAGAGATGGACAAAGAGAACAACATAGGGGGAGTGGGGAGGGTATACATTATTTGTGGGGGGGGGGGGGCGTGGGGAGGGAATTATAGAATGGGACACGTGAGAGAGAGTGTGATTACAATTAACCCTACCCCTAACCCTAAATCTAAATTATAATTATAATTTAGAGTAATAATATTTATTAATTATAATTTTATTAGCTATAATATGATTAGTAACCCAAAAATTATCTTAATAGCAATAATAACACAAACCCTAACTCTAACTCTAACTCTAACTAGATAATTCTAATTTTAACACTAACCCTAACCCTAACCCTAACCCTAACTCTAAATCTAACTCTATCTCTAACTTTAATTCTCCCCCTAACCCTAACCTTAACCCTTTATAATCCTAAATCTAATCCTAATTCTAACCCTAACCCAAATTCTAATCCTAATCCTAGCCCTAACTTTTACCCTAACCCTAACTCTTATATGAACACTAACACTAACACTACCTCTAATTTTAACTCTAACTCTAATTGTAACCCTAACCCTAATGCTAAACCTAACCATAACCCTAACACTAACCATAACCCTAACCCTAATTCTAACCCTAACCATAACCCTAACACTAACCATAACCCTATCTCTAACACTAATTCTAATCCTAACCTTATTTCTAACCCTAAATATAACCCTAACTCTAACTCTAACTCTAACTCCAACCCTTATTCGAACTCTAATTCTAACTCTATCTCTAACCCTAACCCTAACTCTTATTCTAACCATAACACTAACCCTAACTATATTTGTAACCCTAATTCTTACCCTTATCCTAACCCTAACTCTATCTCTATTCCTAACTATATTTCTAACCCTAATTCCAACCCTAACCCTAATCCCAACTCTAACTCTAATTTTAAACCTAACCCTAACCCTAATTTTAACTCTAACCCTGACTGTAACTCTAACCCTAACAAGAACCCTAATTCTAATTCAAACCCTATCCCTTACCCTAATTTTCATCCTAATGCTAACCCTAACTTTAACTCTTACCCTAACCCTAACCTTAACACTAACCTTAAACTTAATTCTAACCTTAACCCTAACCTTAACTCTAACACTAACCCTAACACTAACTTTAACACTAACCTTAACCATAAACATTAATTTGTCCCTAACTCTAACCCTAAATCTAACTTTGCCATAATTGGACTCTAACCATAACCCTAACCCTAACTTTAATCTTGGCTTAAAATTTTTCCCTAACCATAACTCTAGAACCTTAACCCTTACTCAACCCCTAACCCTAACCTTGGCCCTACTATAAACCTAACCCTAACCATAACCATATGTCTAACCCTAACTTTAACGATGAGAATAACTCTAACCCTAACCCTAATACTAAACCTAACCTTAACCCTGACTCAAACCCGAACCCTATCCCTACAATAACCCTAACTCGAGCCCTATAATAACCCTAACCCTATTCCTAACATTAACCATGAGCATAACTCTAACCTTAAATCTAACACTACCATAATTGGACTCTAACCCTAACCTTAACCATGAGCATAACTCTAACCCTAAATCTAACACTACCATAATTGGACTCTAACCCTAACCCTAACCCTTACTTTAATCTGGGCTCAAACCCTAACCTTCACTCTAACCTTAACCTTGACTAAAACCCTAACCCTAGCCTTACTATAACACTAACCCTAACCATAACCATAACTCTAACCCTAACCTTAACTATGACCATAACTCTAACCCTAACCTTAACCATAAACATTACTCTAATCCAAACCTTAACCTTAACCATAACTCTAACCCTAACCTTAACCATAAACATAACTCTAACCCAAACCTTAACCATAACTCTAACAATAACCATAAACATAACTCTAACCCTAACCTTAACCATAACTCAAACCCTAACCCTAACTCTAGCCCTAACCCTAATGCTAACCCTAACCCTTATTCTATCCTTAAGGTTAACATTAATTGTAATGGTAACTTTGTCCCTAACCATATATCTATGTTTGACTATAACATTTTACATTAAAATATGCCAAAAAGAAAATTACTTTTTTTAAACCATAATCCTACCCCTAACTCTAACCCTAAATATAACCCTAACTGTAAATCTAACTCTACCATAATTAGACTCTAATCCTAACCCTAATCCTTAGTTTAACATTCACTAAAACAGTAACCTAACCCTAACTCTAACCTTAACCCTGACTCAAAACTCTAACTCTAACCTTAACCCTTACTTTACTCTAGATGAAAACCATAGCCCTAACCCTATCCTTAACCCCAAGTCAAAACCTTACCCTAACCTTAACCCTGATGTAACTCTATATACAACCCTAACTCTAAATCTAAACCTAACCTTAACCATCACCCTAAAACTAACCCTTTCTCTACCCCTTTCTCTAACTCTAACCATAAATCTAATTTTAACCCTAACCCTAGGCCTAATTATAACCCTAATTTAAACTCTAACTCTAGCCCTTATTCGAGCTCCAATTCTAACTCTACCTCTAACTCAAACCCTGACTCTAATTCTAATCCTAACCCTAACTATATGTTTAACCTAAACCCTTATTCTTACCCTCGCCCTTTCCTTAACCCTAACCCTAACTCTAATTCTAACCCTACCTATATTTGTAACCCACATTCTAACCCTAATCCTAACATTAACTCTAACTCTAATTCTAAACCTAACCTTAACTATAACCCTAACAAGATTCATAATCCTAAAAATAACCCTAGCCCTAACCCTAATGCTAATACTGACTCTAATTGTAACTTTATTCCTAACCGTAACTCTAACCCTATCCATAACTCAAACCCTAACAATAGCCCCAACCCTAACACTAACCCTAACCCTAACTATAACTCTACTCTTCAATATAACATTTTACGTAACAATATGCTTGAAATAAAACTAAATTAAAGTGATGCAAATAAACACTATATATAGAATTAAAAATAAAATATTCAAGAATAATTTTATAGTAAGTTTATACAATTGTATTTAAAAAGAAATAAATAATTCAGCACTTACCTTAAAAAAATAGAAAAAAATTTTAAAATAGTTTTCCTATTACGTGTCGATTGCCACTAGCTTATATATACCTCTATATATATTGTGCCAAGAGTAATCGTTCTCGAGGTGCCTATTTTCATTTTCATAAATCCCAACTGTGATTAAAATAACCTTGAGATTAAATGAAAATAGGTGCCTCAAGAACGATTACTCTCGGCATAATATATATAGAGGTATATATAAGCTAGTATATATAATGTTGGATGACCCACAGGAAGTGATACCATTGACTTCAGATTTGATCAAATATAATGACCTATTTTCAATAGACTTTAACATTTTAACAATTTCTACGCACTCACTTAATGGGATATGGATTGAATACTAATCGAAACCGCATGCAAGTTGGCTGCAAAACCCATCAGAAGACGTCGTTTGAGACTGAGTCCACTGTACTATTTCATCTCAAAAAGTTTAGAGATTTATCGGGCTTGCATATTAAAGTCCGAAGATTGGCCTGAAATAAAAGATCATGCTAAAAATGATGAGCGAACCAGTAATGGATGGGGCCGAGTTCTGGAAATCGGGAGAGTCGAAGACTGATTTTTCGGACGTTTACGACTGGATATGTCGTCTCTACCAGTCAGGACATAAATGTCCTCCGCTTTCGCTGAACATTTATTTTGGCAACGCAAATTCATTTGACAACATAGGTTCACCTTTCCTTGAATCCGAATTTGAAGGTATTAGTAACGTCAGTCTCTTTGTGTCGTCGGATATGGGTAGACATTCTAGTCTTGGAATCTGCTCTACTGGTATTGTTGGACAAGAAGCCCTCCAAAAGAACACGTTCCCGCTATTCTCCAACTTGTTCGTACGTGTGTATTGCAATGCCTTCGACTCTAATGACATCCCACAAATGGACATTCCGCTGGGCACAATTGAACCTGGAAAATACAAGCAAGTATTTAACTCTCTCTTTTCAGTTGCTTGCTTTTCCTTTCTGTATTATTCCATATTTCAAATCTCCAAAAGCTGGGTGGAGAAATTGCCATGTCGTAGAGCAGAGGAAATTCGGTCAATCATAGGAGTTCCGACTCAGACTTCTCAATTTCCAGATATTTACGACTGCGTATGCCACCTCGACCGGAAGAAATCAAAGAAACATGAATTCCTTTCGCTAAATGTTCATTTTTGCCCAACAAATTCACTCTTCCTTTCATCCAAATTTATAGCTTGCGATAAAAGCTCCCTCTCTCTCTCATCGGCTGTTCATAAGCTTTTTGATCTTGGGATTGTTGAAGTAGAATCACGCCAGAGTAACACGTTTCAAGTATTCTTGAACCTGTGGGCATGCGCGTATCTAAAATTCCTCGATCCAGATCTCGTGAAGCTCTAGCAAATGGACACCAGTTGAGGACAATTGAATCTGCTAAGTACAAACAAGCATTCAACTCTCTCTTTTCACTCGCTTTCTATTCTTTTATGGTGCATTTTCGATCTGAAATCTCTAAAAGCGAAGCATAGAAATTGTGTTGTCATAGAGTAGAGAATATTTTGTCACTCGTAGGACCTCGTGCAACTGGTTATGTGCTAAGGCCTTTTTCTGCCGAGTTCACTTGCAAGTGCTTATTACACGGCAAGATTGATAATAAAGGGCGAAATAATGATTTGAGAATATCCTATTGCAGTTCACGTCTTCTAGGATTCTGGAACATCAACAACTACAGTCCAATACTATCAATGCGCAGAACGGGCGAGGGACGGCTTGCTGATAAGCAACTCTCCAATGGATTGAATTACCAGCAGCTGCAATGTGTCATTCAATTCTGCTATGTGGTTAACGTCTTCAGAGACTTTATTGAAGTTAGGGTGGAAAATGATAATGTTGAGTGCAATGTAATTCGACTGCATCCGACACCGGAACAAAAGTCAATTCCAACAAGCCTTGAAGATGAGCGGTACTTTCCAGCTAAGATTGGCATGACTATAGGACCTCTTGTTGAATCCCATGTCCACTCTGTTTCATTGGGAAAATCATCACAGAATCCCATCACAGATATTGGGAGATTGGAAACCGTGGAGGCCACTTTTGAATCGTAAAAGCACCCTAGTTTGAAGCTTTCCAAAGCTGTCACATCCGAATAAGGAATCAACAGTTGGGTGTTTGAGCAATCCTCCGTTAACAGGCCACATGTAGATCGAGAATGGACTCTCTATGATAGCGCTATGGGAAAGGCAGTGTCTAATTATAAGCCTCAAAATTTTTAGTCTTCAAGTCCAAGACTTGGTCTGGCGATAGGTATTCGAAAACCTGCAGAGATTTCACAGCACAAGGAGGGGTGTTGTTTGGAGGAGATGAGTACGGACCCCCAATAACATGGAGGCTCCACAGAGATTTAGAAGGTCAAACTGTGAACTGGGTTATGAAAGTTGAGGTCTACTTGGCCTATTTCTCCAATAATTGCATGTCTGCACATGTCGAGATTGCAAATCACCAATTTTTTCAAGTGTTTCAAATTCCACTGGTGCAGTCCACACCCAACTGAGCTTTTCGAATAACGAAAGATAGGGGAACAGTTTAAACATTACACACTAAATTTCTAGATCAAAGGTGTTAAATAGTTGAATTTGATATTTTTTCCCAAGTTTAATTCTTCTTTTAGTGTGATATTTAAGGGTAGCCAAAAAGAGACTTTCTTCCTTCACGGATAAGTTTGCTATTTCATTTATATGCATCTAATTCTTCTTTTATTGTGTGATATTTAAGGGTAGCCAAAAAGAGACTTTCTTCCTTCTAGGATAAGGTTGCTATTTCATTTATATGCATCTATGATAAGGAATACTTTTCAACTTCTTATGCTATTGAGAGTCTATTTCCCCTATAATGTTCATATAAGGTATTTCTAGGAAGGCTTGTTTCTGTTCCAAAATTGATGATTAAGTGTTCACAAAATACTCAAATTGTGATTTCAATTTTACTTACTTTTGTCCTTTTTAACTTCATAGTATTGTGATTCCAATTTTACCTAATATTATCCTTTTAACTCAGTATTGTAGAGTGGATCTCTAAAGGCATAAAAGATCTCCCTCCAAACCAGGATGTAAGCTTGAAACCTACTCATACATGATAGGACAATTCCTACTACAAATGGCTCCCTTGATGCCCACCAAAGCACCCCTTACAGCTCATTCCAAGATCTCTACTTGACAAGGGCCCAAAGAGGCACCTCTCTACCAAAATGATTGATGCCTCTACTCATATAATTAATGTATTGGATCCTCCATTGCCCAATATATCCCATATCAAGTTTCAATGGATCCAGGTTATTCTATCGATCCAGTGGATGACCTTGATTTGTCTTAACGAAGTAACACATTTGTAATGCTACTGATAACTATTGCTCGAGTTATACTTGTCTATTTTTTAAATTGGTTTTTATGTACGCTCTATGTTCTTATAAAGACGTACAATAATTGATAAGTAGGAGATATTTTACTCTTAGTTCGACTGCTTTGTTCTTTGGTGTTTTACAATTTTTCATAAAAAAAACAGGGTATTCTTGAGAATTATTCTCTAATTCTTTGTTAATCCTATGTTAGAAACAAATTTTATTGAATTTTGTTGTTGATTAGAGAAATGGAATTTAGATCTGCATATGTAGGTGATACATTGTATCCTTCAAGATAACGAATGGCCACAACATTCCGAAAGAATATTGATAGTATGAAGGCTAACCAATACAAAGTTTCAATACAAAATTCTTCAGAATTTAAATTTTGGTTTTTCGTCGATTAAATCTGATCGTGAAATAGGAATGAGAAGATTATGGTTTGAAGACCGAAAGATAAAGGTGCTTGCAATACACAAAGCCCCCTTTGCCGAGAGACATCGTCATGGAGCCTCCCGTTCGGACAGCATATTGCCATGGAGCCACCCTCTATGAAAAGATATAGCATAAATCTCTCACTCACAATATATAACTAAAAACTAATGGATCCATAATTTTCATAGAATTAAGCTACCAATTTTGCACACAAAGACTGAAATCCAACCACAGGATAAAGAAACCCTATATCTTCACAGGCTTAAACACATATTAAAATAAGAAAACACCATTCAAAGAAATTGAAACACAAATCAGAAAAATAGCAAACCAGAGTACAAAAAATTGCCCCTCCGTCTGCAAATATTGCACTAGAGAGCCTGCACGCAAAAAAATCCATGTCCCTACATTTCACTCTATCGCTTTCGAATGATGAAGAGAAGGGCTCATGTATGACGATCGGCCCTGTCCGAGGTGTTAAATGATTATTATTTACGCTTAATTTAAATTTACTTAGAATAAATGCATTATTTTATTATTTATTAAGTTAGACATCTAGGAGTATGTGTACTTATATGAGTTGTCATGTTGACGACATAAGAGTTAACAACTCTATTTTAGCACATGGTGTCTACAACACTAGAGTTCGCATAATTAACAGAGATGTCATGTAGACAACACAATTATTCACACTTCTAATTAAGCACATAGTGTCTACAACATAATTTTATGTGACACAACTTTATAAGCTTATCCTCTCATCATCGCACTAACTCCTGTGCTCAATGTGAGAAAAGCCATAGAGAAGACCGACGAAGGGCCCTGTTATAGAACTTTTATTTAATGATTTTTAAATAAATTTAAAATAATAAAAGTGTAAATATATGTTGTAAAGTTTTTAATGCTGATAGGCATTCTACAATAGCATAATAGGTGCAGTGGGATGGTGTGAGCATGTTAATGTTAACTTTTATTTTTCTAAGTTACATTTCACAAACCATCTACATGTCAAAATTTTAAATCTTATTATAAATAGAATATACATTTTTAAAATAATTTAATAAATACCACATTAAATATTTGTTTAAAATATAATATTTGGAGATATAAATAATCCACTTTAAAAAAAATTAAAATTAAAATTAAAAGCTTAAATTAGTAAAAACCTAAATAAAATATTAACATTTAATAGTATTATTATGAAATATTATAGTATGAGACTTGTATTGTTCTTATTTAGATCTCTATCTATGATCAATAAATGGCTCTAAAAATTGCTTTCGCTTATATGAGCATGATAAAGAAATCAAATTAGTGTCAAAGTATAAACATATATTTCATAACAATCAAATAGAAAAAAATTAATGCTTAGAATTTACTTGCTTTGATCTTATGATATCTAAACCTTAAAAAAGGTTCATGGTGTTTTTAAAGTAATGTGTTAAAATGTGAGATTCCTACTCTCATCAATTAAACCCATAATCGAATCAATTATATGATTTTAGAATAATTGTTAAAGATGTGATGGTATATGTTATGATCCTAGTTGGCTCAATAGTATTTGATAATTTTGGATGTTTGAGTGAATGTATTTAAATAAAATTTAACATGCAAATCAACAAAAAAATGAAATGGGCAAGTCCACAATGACTAGTGGGTGGATGTTATTCAAATTTGAATTTATATTTTGAAGTTATACATTTCAACATTACTATTGTGAACAATCTAGATCAAATTTACACTATTAGATCTTATCCAAGATGAGGCCTAATGACATGAATTTATGCATACAATTATATTGCATCTATAAGTTTCTTAATCTAGTCAAAATGTCTGAACAATTGATGAAGTGGGACACTATATATATCATTAATTTTTCCTCCTAGTCTTGTGTGTGTGTGTGAAATTATATGATGGTGTGTCAAAGAAAAAATATATCAATAAGAAAATTATTTAATTATCTTAAATACTCAAATGAACATAAAATATATAGTTCACAGTTATGATCTCCTTCCACTATAACTCCAACAACTTACGAAAGCAAAAAATTAATGTAATGAATGACATCTATCAAATATTTAAAAATAAATATATTGATTTAATTTCTAGCACAGAACAAGAGCTTTGTCAGAGCAAAAGTTCCTACCTATTGAGTGGGTGTAATGACTTGACAAAAAAATTACTTAGCATAGATGTTGTTGGAGTTTTACATTAATTTGGGTTAACTCTAGGTTTAGATTTAGGTCAATAGTTTGATAAATAAGCACTAAATCAAGTTCATATTAGTTTGTGGGAAGTTGCATTTTGTAGATGGTTATTCACAAGAATAATGATTTATAAAGCCATTGTTATTCAATGTAATAACCATCCAATTTTAGCGAATGTATATCCAATATAAATCAAATCAATATCATTTTGTTATACAATGATTTGAAGACACTATTATTTTTCAGGTGTGAAGAACCAAATATACCTAAAAATACAAGAAGTTAGAACAATTATAGGAATGAATTTTCAAGTTTCATATATTTTACATTTCTTCAAAACCTTCATTTATTAAACTCTAACTATATTTATTTTACTATGTTGTATTAATGTATAATCTACTGTCACATATTTCTAGAGTTATCACCCTCAATGTTTCCTCTTGTTCAGTTATCTATTTTAATAATGTTATATAATTTTAATAAAATAAAATTTATTGGTGAACATTCTGATCTTATTGCAAAGATATCCTTGTAAAAATAAGAAAGTAAAAATTAAGGATTGAATGGAATGATAAAAATAATTTCATATGAAAACTACAAGAAAATGTGCATAAAAGAGTGTAAATGAAGGTGAAAGTAATATTATTAATAACTTAATTGAAAACTAGATTAGATCATTTTTGGTATAAAATATTAAAATAGACTAATTATAAGGATGAGTGTGAATAGAAAATAAAAACATATATGTTTGAACATGAGATTGAAAAAGAATAACACTAAGCATTGCATTTGTAATGATATATATCAAACATATAGACACTTTGAAAAAATTTATTTGGAAAAATAAAACTTAATAAACAACAAACTTCACATTTCAGTAACACATTACTTGGCTCACAATAAGTTTGAACAAATTGGCATGAATTGTGAAAACTAGATATCGATAAACTTCAAACTAAAAATAACTATCTAGAAAATGAAATTAAAAATTGTATATTAATATATTAACCTAATATATCTTTAAAATATTATTAGAATCCTTTTTTTCAAATTTTTCTAAAGTCGGACAAATGAATGAATGCATTGTCTGCTTGTCTGAACACATTGCAGATTGAATATGTGGAAAGAAGAAATCTAAAATTAGATAAGTTAGCACTAGTGGCATGCCATCTAGATAATTCCCAGCCTTTCAAATTATGATATTTAGTGAAAAATTTACTTTTCAACTATTTCCCTGGCATTTGTCTTTGTCCCATAGTGAATAAGAAACAATTTTTAATGAAAATGTTGAATGCTTTAAACTATTGGGGAATCAAAAAAATTATGGCAATTTCTCCCCATTAGAAAGGCCTCTGAGGTAGATTATCCGAGGCTATTTTAATACAAGGTTTTTTATTTAGGATGGATAGTATAGAATTAATTTCAGCTAACAACAGAGATAATACCTACATGGTAGGCCATGAGTTTAGTTGGAATTTTAGTGTGGATCTTGTTTTCTAGATTGATAAATTCAACTCTTGAAATCAAGTCCATTATGCAGCTTGCCATTGCTAGCTTTGTTTAAATTGGTGTCATTTTTCGCCCAATAAGTTGCATCACATTGTCTGATCATGACTCATTAATGTTTAGTAACTCAACTTTTTATCTAATTTTTTTCTTGGTTTGGAGGTTTTTTTGTGGCAATGAGACCTACCATAGTAGAAGTTGCATATGATTGAGCTTTTGAAGAACTTTGATGAGGTCTTGACTAATCAAAGGTTCCAAAAAAAGGCTAGCATGATTAATATTTATGATTAATTCAACTTATATCTATAGATATGTTTTAAATATTTAGTTAAAATTTAAGTTAAACACTAGTAAAACTAGAATTTATCAATGAGAAAAGAGAAAATGGGGGAAAAAGTTGAATTTTAAAATAAGATTTAACAAATTTTAGAATCTTAGATTTTCTACATTGTAATAATTAATAAATTTAATCTACTAAAAGTAGGAACTATAATAATAATAAACCATTAAAAAAATTAACTTTAATAATAATAACCATCCATCTTTTCTATAAATACCATGAACTATCATTTTATACTCGCATTATACCAGTAGTTACAATAAAAACAAACACACCATTCTGCTTCAATGAGAAACAATCTTTAAGAGCCATTTCATGGTTATTCCCCTTCCATAACAATCAGCCTTATCAAATGACATTAACTAGAAAATGTGAATAATTGTAAATATGCTTTACTAAATGTCATCTCTATAGCCTATTGATGAAAGGAAAATATTCAATCTCTAGAATTCAAATTAAACATTTAATCCCCATGGTTCCAATTGACTAGCAATATTAGAATGTCTAATTAAATATAGTAAAAATTAGTTTCCATGATAAAGTTACATATGCCACATGTTACAGTTCAAACCATAGATACTTGTATCAACTCAAGAGGACCATATTTTTTATAGTATGTTGGAGTCTAAATGGATCAAATATCAAAAAAAAAAAATATTTTTCAAAGAGTGACATGATTAATAAAAAAGAAAATATAGACTATCGGTTCCAATCAAATTTTCCATAATTTTAGAATAGCAACAACCTTCCTTTTTCTAGGATGAACCAATGCATGCTCGAAAAACATTTCACAGCTAATCCATCTCATCTCAATCTACTACAACATGGAATCCTTCACTCATGACCACATAGTTTACAATTATAAGAGTGGAAAGAATATGACATGCAAGGACATGCGCTCTTTACAATAGAGCTTCCTAGGAAAATTTACATCACTGAATAAGAAACTAACACGTGCTCAAGCTCTAGCGGTGGTCATACTCTTGTCAATGAGAAATGACAACTTATTCAAGCTAACATATAGAAAGTCTTATTTTGGTGCTTAATGAAAAATAAAGGAGTAAAAAATAAACACAATAATGCTGCCAACTTGGTAGCAATAAGACACTCCTGCAAGTCCCAACAATTGCTTCAGAGGACATGGCTTAAAGAAAGATTCAAAAGAAATGATATTATGTACACATGGCTTTTGTTTTAATACCATGCTATCATGGTAAGCCATTACTAGTACTTACAACTACATAGATACAATTTGGGGTTTTTAAACACTCAGCATGCCAATAGAATATTCAGATGAAAACCATACAAAAGGACAAGACAATGCATATTGCATTGTAGTAGATCTATTGAGTGGGACTAAAATAACACCAAAGAACACTAAAGTATACAGGGGTTAGTTTTATTTTTCTTTATTAACAAAACCTTCAAGCCTTTCCTTGATAAATGTACAATTTTTTCAAAGGGAAAACAAAGCTCTAAATGTCACCCAAAAAAATATGTTTTTACAGTAATACAAAAGTTCAAATTTAATTTATTTTTTAAGATAATGAATCCTACCAAAATTAACACCTTCGCACAAGGGGACATATAAAGAAGCATTGATCGATTCATTACATGCCTATTACAGATATGTCCAATTTTCTAATAAAATGCATCTTTTAAAAAAAAAATGTTTCAAAGCCCTATAGCCAAATTTGACAGGAAATGCTTATTTTCTATGCGTTTAAAATCATAAAATCATTCAACTAGAATTTAATTCCAAAAGATAGAAGTAGAAGAATATAAAAAGCCTTACTTAAAAGCCACCTACTTGAGATACTGAAGATGTAACACTGACATATTTTTCAATTTGTCAAAAGATTTTCAATTTTAAGGCATGACAATTTTAAGAATGTGTAGCATTAGGGAAGGTAATATTGATATAACTAAGGCTATCTTTGCAACACCCATACATCCAGGGCCAAGTGAAGAATCACAAGTAGATTTTTATCATTATTCTAGTTTAAAAAGAGAGCAAGCAACAAAAAAAAGAAAAAATATATTCCATTATCTAATGGGACTTACCTAATAAGGACACTGTAATGTCCCCATTTCCAAGATCAATTTTAATAATAGAGTTAATATAAGGAATAAATAAATATAGTATAATATAATTGCACTTGATGAAGTTAAATAAATAATAATATCACATTTATAAGGTTAAATTTAATAAATAACATTAATAAAATAATAAAAGTATTATATAGCATAACTTAATATTATTAAATATATTATTTTTATCAAATTGATATGGTATAATATTATATCAATAAAATAGTATAATGTATCTAATTTTATTGATAAAGTAACATAGATAAATTCTTTAATAAATATATTAAAGAGATTAGTAACATATAATATAATATTTTGAAATCAATTATCAATTATTAATATAATAATAAGATGAACATAATAAAAATAAAATATTCTATTCTATTATAATAATTATAATATTAGAATAGATATGATCCTATATAATAAATATTACAAACCATTTAAAAGATCATGTTAGTAAAGAATTTATATAATAAAATAACCATGCTCGATCGGTTGCATCCATTCAAAGATATTTATATAGAAGCAGACTACTCAGACAGAGGGGACATAATAGTTCACGGGGGTGGGAAGAAAAGAGGAAGTAACTACCATGGATGGAGGAGAAAGAGAAAAATTCACGCAGAGGAATGAATAGCGGGGGAGGAAATCCAAGCGGGAAACAATTGCTTTCAGAATATTGGAGAAAGAACAGAGCAAAACTTAGAGTGGGGAGGAATAAGAATGCACAGGAGAAGAGTATAACAAACAATCAAATCAGGGAAGTAGGAAGCAAAAAATCAGAGAAGGATATAAAATGCTATAAGCAAAAATGATCACATTCGAAGGTGATAGTACCAATATCGCTGAAGGCTAATAAAATCAGTGAATATAACTAAACAAAGGCATTGAAGACATGATTTTGGCAGAGATAATTGTACTTGGTGATGTTAAACCCATCAACTACATCAGTCATGAATAGAAACTAAGACAAATAAAAAAAAATATCGTTCAGAGGCATCAATAGGTGGTCATACGCAGACTGATATATTAGTCAGGTACTCCACTGGAATAGTTGGCAGATTGCTAGTGATGTGAACACAAACAGACAAGGATCGAACTCACATATTCATTCTACTAAGCACCCAGATGCTGACTACGAGTTATATCAAAGGCCATGGATGATGTTAAAGGTAAAATCAATACAAACTTAGAACGTTGAGGTAAGCACCAGTAAAAGGTGGGCAGTGACGGAAGTAATAAAATTCAGGTTTGATCGAACACAATAGATAGAAGGAAGAAAATACCAAAGGAGCACACTGGCATCTATTTCAATAATCATGCTCACTAAAGTTCAGGTGATCAAGATCAGCATTGACATGATATTAGGATTTGATCTCTCATTCCCCAAATGGGTGTAGAGTTCAGCATGAAGGGAACAGGGCATAGTCTTGTAGATGACAAGAAAGATTGGAGCAAACATCAGGAGAAATAGAGAGCTACATGTGGAAGAATATCCACTATAGCAATAGCAAAACTCAAAGCCATTCATCGCAGGAAGTCTCGTACTCAGAGGAAGAGACAGTAGAGACATATGGTTCATCTAATATGAACCATTGGAAGACTTTATGATAGAAGAGTATTCAAACATTAGAAGTTGATTTTAGAGGGTGCAGCCTCTAGCATGATACATAATAAACCAGAAAGAGAAAGACCATTCAGTTCCTAAGAATACCGACTATCAAATTTTTACCAAGCCTCAGGATATTATATTTGCTTCATAAGAAACTCATGTTGTGATCAATACTCATCCAAAACTTGGACAGAAGTTCGATCCTTATCATACCAATAATTACTCGACCTCTTATCAGAATCGAATGGAAATATCAGCAAATAATTAAGAGCCCATTTGGTTGATGGAATAGGAATAGAAAAATTGGAATACTATTTTTATTTTCTATTTGGTTGATGGAATAGGAATACAAAAATTTGGAATACGATTTTTGTATTCTCATTTTGCCTCTAAAATGAGCTTATACTCATTCCCAAAAAATAGGTGTTATTGAAATAGCCATTCCTATTACCAATATTACATGCCTGTTTTCCATTCCTATGCCTGTGGCAAAACGGGCCCTAAGAGTTTAAATCGAATAACATATATTAAGAATAAAGAATTCTTATATAACAGATACTAATGGGATTCTTATTGCTTAATATATAAGACAGAGTAGTAAGAGAAATTGTATACAATCTCCATTGCACAGTGCAATTGTAAAGACTAGATAGCTACTCATATAAGGAAATAAAGTATTGGTCACAATATCTGAAGCTATACCAAGGAGGGGCATTACAGACACCAACATGATGGATGGACTTTACCATGCCAAACCTAAAGACAAGGGTTTTAATAGGATGATCCAAAATATTTTAGAAAATCAATGCAATAACTCAGTCAAGCTTGTTCTAGCTCTCCTCTAGAAGGTTGTATCTATTCATCCTCCTTAGCAATGCTTGACTATGGAATATTCAGCCAAAGCTCTTTCCATGCAAGGTAAAAGAATCTTAGTGGCATTACAGATACGACTGAGAAAAAAATGAATAAACCACAACTCTTCTTATTTATTATGCTGAGAGGCATTCTATACAGTGGCAACACAAATGCCCAACACGGGAATATGCCAAGATTCTTTGTCAATAAAAAAGAATTGGGAGCGGTTACAAACTTCCAAATTAAATGTTAAAAAAAAATTCTTGAAATAATAGCTGGCTGAAATAATAGGAAGCCAAATGGACGGTGAAATAATAGGCCCGAAAAAGTAGGGCCCGAAAAAGTAGGACCTGAAAAAATAGGCCCCAAAAAAATAGGGGCAAAATAATTTCAATATGATTTTTTTTTTGTTAAATATAATTTTGCATGCACATTCATGCTTATTTTTTGCAGGGAGTGGGGGAATTTGAAACAAATTCATGGATGTGAAGAGACGTCTATTGGGGGATATGAGGAGTCTCTCAGAAGTTATAAAACCAAGGCTCCTCATTTCATTTTCAGTTTATGTTTTTGTAGGAAGGAAGAGGTGGAGGTTATTGGAGGATTAGATTGGAGTTTTTGAATAGGAGTAAATTGAAGTTTTGGAGTAACATTTTTGCAGGTGAGATTTCTATTTTTTATTTACATTTTCATTTAGATTTAGATGTAGATGTAAATTGAAATTCAAAATTAGTTATAATATTCTACCATGGTTTAGATTTCAATTTTAATTAGTTTCATTTAGATTTAAAATTTTGTTCATAACTATTTAGGCTTGCATTTAATAGTTTAGTCTTTCATGTTTGATTTAGATTTAGATTTGTATTCAAAATCTATTTATTATATATATTTTATAATACTTTTCATTCTTAATGGTGCTTGATGGGAGTGTTTTAGGGATGTCTTCTTTTCTATTTCTAAAATATTTTGGTCCAATATGTACTTTCCTAACCAGATCTGTCCATTTTCTTCTGATTCATGCATGGAGCTTCCTGACGCTATTAGCGCGTTGCTGGGACTGAATGGAAATGGATTAAAGATAAATGACTGACTCTGGATCTACATATGCATTTGGAATTGGCTTTGTTGTGGTTCCAATTTATAGGTTCGTTCCTGCTACCTATTCTTTCGGTGGATTAATCGGATTAAGTGCAGATTGAGAGGTTTTGGCTCATTCCCACAAGTTTGTAATTTTGTCACAATGTCTAGTGTGTGGTATTCTAATGGGATTCTTCATTGGAAAATGGTGTGAATAATTCTGTCAATGCTGAACGACTTGTCCAATGTGATAATTGCTCTAGATATAGAATGCGGCCACGGTGATTTTCTTAGCAATACAATTGAAAAAAAAGGGAAATCTGGTATTAACAAAATGTTATAGGAAATCTTTGAGCATAAATGCTTATAAATACATTCAAATTTTTTTTGTAACTCATACTATCAATCACACTTTTCTTGTGCTCCTTTAGTCTAAGAAAGATAATAGATTGGAGTAACAAATTGCTCCAGTAACGACAGTTGCAGGTGCAATTATTTGAGCAATTTTGGGCATTCTAACTGTTCTTGTGATGGGTACTTATGTTTTAGTTCTTAGATTATGTAATTTGGTTGTATTTAGAGTCTTTTTAATAATGTTTGAAACTACTATTAAATATAATAATAAATATTAATTTAATGTTAAATATAACATGCTACAACACTTATCAAAAATATCAAAAACGCAATTGCTACAACAAAACGACAATGGAGAAAAAACTTCAGTTTTTGTATTAATTCGTCTGCTTAAAATATATTACAATTGCCATATTTTATATTGAGAAATGCCTCATATGGACTTTCGCATGCTTATTTAACTATACTACAATCAAGACTAACTTTGTACTTAATCTAATTTTATCGAATGAGACTGGCCTAAGATTCCTATGTAACTGTTGTTATAACAAACATAGATAGTTGTAGAACTTGTGATTAATGATTTATAATTGCTTGATTCTCCGTATTTCATGTGTAAATTCATGATTCTAAAAACTCAAAGTTCAAACTGCATGTTACATTCTCTTCCTTATTTGGTGAATTGGAGCATGACTATTAGATTAAACGGTGCATGGAAGAGACAAAAAACTGAAAGAAATTACTCTTTTCTTATTATTATTGTTGCTGCTATTTTTAATTTTTTTATAATTATTGTTAATCTTGATGTTTTTTTTAATTTTATTATTGCAAATATTGATTATTAATATCTCTGAGTTCATCCAGAGAATAGTACTAAATCTAGAAAAACTTAGTAATAACAGTTTGAGATAACTGCAAAAAGTTTTTATTTTCACAAATACTCTCTTTGTTTTGAAAATCTGCTATTATTTTGGTAATGAATTGTAAAGTAGAAAGGAAAAACTTTCTGTAAATCTTTTTTGGTTACTATTTTGCTTGCAGTTTTCATTTTATATGAAAGTTTATTATTTTTTCAAATCTTAAAAATAAATTTTTTTATATATGCAATTTTATTTTATTATTAAAATAATAAGATTTTGGAGGTTGTAAAATATTGAAGTTTAGAAATTATTTTAGATTTTACAAATGAATTTTAACATAATATTTATATTAAAGAAAGAAAAGATAATAAAATTGTTACTTAAATCAAATATAAAAATTATAAAATTTTACCTCAATTTATTAATTGTATAAAAAACTATTAAAGATAATTAATTTCTATTAAATGTACTTGATTTTATATTATAGAAATACAAAAAAAAATTATAAATTGGGACAAACTTTAGAAATGAAGTCAAATTTAAAGATAGACAAATACCATGAGGTGACATGTGTGTGTGTATGTGTGTGTGTGTGTGTGTGTTTGTGTGTGTGTGTGTGTGTGTGTGTGTGTGTGTGTGTGAGAGAGAGAGAGAGAGAGAGAGAGAGAGAGAAGAGAGAGAGAGAGAGAGAGACAGAGAGAGAGAGAGAGAGAGAGAGAGAGTGAGTTAACATGAGGTGATGTGATACAGAGAAAGAGTGAGATAAATAACATAATGCAATGTGTGTGTGTGTGTGTGTGTGTGTGTGTGTGTGTGTGTGTGTGTGTGAGAGAGAGAGAGAGAGAGAGAGAGAGAGAGAGAGAGAGAGAGAGAGAGAGAGAGAGAGAGATTTATCATAGAGGGGGTAGAAGGAAAAGGAGAGAGGGGGGGAGATGAGCCATGGAGAGAAAAAGTATATGAAGGGTCCAAAATAGATGGAGATGGAGATGGTGGAGAGAGAGAGAGGCCATGAGTGAGTAACTGTGAGAGAGAGAGAGAGAGAGAGAGAGAGAGAGAGAGAGAGAGAGAAGAGGGTGCGAGACATGAGGTAGACATACATACATAATTTTAGAGATATATAAACATGAAGATGGGGTGTGTGTGTGTGTGTGTGTGTGTGTGTGAGAGAGAGAGAGAGAGAGAGAGAGAGAGAGAGAGAGAGAGAGAGAGAATATTAACATTAGGCGACATGATATAGAGAAAAAGTGAGGTAAATAACATGATGCAATGTGTGTGTGTGTGTGTGTGTGTGTGTGTGTGTGTGTGTGTGTGTGTGTGTGTGTGTGTGTGTGTGTGTGTGTGTGTGTGTGAGAGAGAGAGAGAGAGGGGGGGGATAATCTTAGAGGGGGTAGAAAGAAAAGGGGAGAGGGGGAGAGATGAGCCATGGAGAGAACAAGCATAAGAAGGGTCCAAAATAGATGGAGATTGAGATGGTGGGGAGAGAGAGGCCATGAGTGAGAGAGAGAGAGAGAGAGAGAGAGAGAGAGAGAGAGAGATGAGGTAAACATGCATAGAGTATTTTAGAGATATATAAACATGAAGATGGTGTGTGTGTGTGTGTGTGTGTGTGAATGAGAGAGAGAGAGAGAGAGAGAGAGAGAGAGAGAGAGAGAGAGAGAGAGATCACATGAGGTGATGTGGTGGAGAGAAAGAGTGAGACAAGGGGGAGAGAGTGAGAGACATGAGTTAGACATAGATAGATGTAGTGAAAAGTAAGGAGGGAGAAAGAGTGGGGTGGGGGAGAGAGAGGGAGAGAGAGAGAGAGAGAGAGAGAGAGAGAGAGAGAGAGAGAGAGAGAGAGAGAGAGATCACATGAGGTGATGTGGTGGAGAGAAAGAGTGAGACAAGGGGGAGAGAGTGAGAGACATGAGTTAGGCATAGATATATGTAGTGAAAAATAAGGAGGGAGAAAGAGTGGGGTGGGGGAGAGAGAGAGAGAGAGAGAGAGAGAGAGAGAGAGAGAGGAGAGAGAGAGAGAGAGAGAGAGAGAGAGAGAGAGAGAGAGAGAGAGATGATTAGAGGGGGCAGGAGATGTAGATATATAGAAGGGGAGTAGGGAGAGATGAGCTAAATAAGAAAAAGAATATATAAGGCCCAAAAGAGATGTAGACAATGATGGGGAGAGGAAGAGTATAACAGATAGTGATAGACAATGACAATAATTATGGAGGGAGAGATGTATATATGTAGAGAAAGAGATGGACAAAGAGAACAACATAGGGGGAGTGGGGAGGGTATACATTATTGGGGGTGGGGGGGGGGGGGGGGAGTTATAGAATGGGACATGTGAGAGAGAGTGTGATTACAATTAACCCTAACCCTATCCGTAAATCTAAATTATAATTATAATTTATAGTAATAATATTTATTAATTATAATTTTATTAGTGATAATATGATTAGTACCAAAAATTATCTTAACAACAATAATAACACAAACCCTAACTCTAACTCTAACTCTAACTAGATAATTCTAATTTTAACACTAACCCTTACCCTAACCCTAACTCTAACTCTAACTTTATCTCTAACTTTAATTCTCCCCCTAACCCTAACCTTAACCCTTTATAATCCTAAATCGAATGCTAATTCTAACCCTAACCCTAATTCTGATCCTAATCCTAGCCCTAACTCTTACCCTAACCCTAAATCTAATTAGGTAGCTTTAACCTTAACCCTAAACTAACCCTGATCACAACTCTAACTTTAACTCTAACTCTAACTTGAACCCTAACTCTAACTCTTATATGAACACTAACAATAACACTACCTCTAATTTTAACTCTAACTCTAATTGTAACCCTAACCCTAATGCTAATCCTAACCATAACCCTAACACTAACCCTAACCCTAACCCTAATGCTAACCCTAACCATAACCCTAACACTAACCATAACCCTATCTCTAACACTAATTCTAATCCTAACCTTAATTCTAACCCTAAATATAACCCTAACTCTAACTCTAACTCCAACCGTTATTCGAACTCTAATTCTAACTCTATCTCTAACCCTAACCCTAACTCTTATTCTAACTATAACACTAACCCTAACTATATTTGTAACCCTAATTCTAACCCTCACCCTAATTCTTACCGTTATCCTAACCCTAACTCTATCTCTGTTCCTAACTTAATTCTAACCTTAACCCTAACCTTAACTCTAACACTAACCCTAACCCTAACTTTAACACTAACCTTAACCATAAACATTAGTTTGTCCCTAACTCTAACCCTAAATCTAACTCTACCATAATTGGACTCTAACCATAACCCTAACCCTAACTTTAATCTTGGCTTAAAAATTTTCCCTAACCGTAACTCTAGAACATTAACCCTTACTCAAGCCCTAACCCTAACCCTAACCCTAACCTTGACCCTACTATAACCTTAACCCTAACCATAACCATAAGTCTAACCCTAACCTTAACCATGAGCATAACTCTAACCCTAAACTTAACCATAAACATAACTCTATGCCTAACTCTAGCCCTAAATCTAACTCTACCATAACTAGAATCTAACCCTAACCCTAACTTTAATCCTAACTAAAACCCTAACCCTAATCTTAAACCTAATCTTAACCCTACCTCAAACCCTAACCCTATCCCTACAATAACCCTAACTCGAGCCCTATAATAACCCTAACCCTAACCCTAACCTTAACCATGAGCATAACTCTAACCCCAAATCTAACACTACCATAATTGGACTCTAACCCTAACCTTAACAATGAGCATAACTCTAACCCTAAATCTAACACTACCATAATTGGACTCTAACCCTAACCCTAACCCTTACTTTAATCTTGACTCCAACCCTAACCTTCACTCTAACCTTAACCTTGACTCAAACCCTAACCCTAGCCTTACTATAACACTAACCCTAACCATAACCATAACTCTAACACTAACCTTAACTATGACCATAACTCTAACCCTAACCTTAACCATAAACATAACTCTAATCCAAACCTTAACAATAACCATAACTCTAACCCTAACCTTAACCATAAACATAACTCTAACCCAAACCTTAACCATAACTCAAACCCTAACCCTAACACTAGCCCTAACCCTAATGCTAACCCTAACCCTTATTCTATCCCTAAGGTTAACATTAATTGTAATGGTAACTTTGTCCCTAACCATATATCTATGTTTGACTATAACATTTTACATTACAATATGCCAAAAAGAAAATTAGTTTTTTAATACCATAATCCTACCATAACTCTAACCCTAAATATAACCCTAACTGTAAATCTAACTCTACCATAATTAGACTCTAATCCTAACCCTAATCCTTAGTTTAACCTTCACTAAAACCGTAACCTAACCCTAACTCTAACCTTAACCCTAACTCAAAACTCTAACTCTAACCTTAACCCTTACTTTAATCTAGATGAAAATCATAGCCCTAACCCTATCCTTAACCCCAACTCAAAGTCTTACCCTAACCTTAACCCTGATGTAACTCTATACACAACCCTAACTCTAAATATAAACCTAACCTTAACCATCACCCTAAAACTAACCCTTTCTCTACCCCTTTCTCTAACTCTAACCGTAAATCTAATTTTAACCCTAACCCTAAGCCTAATTATAACCCTAATTTAAACTCTAACTCTAGCCCTTATTCGAGCTCCAATTCTAACTCTACCTCTAACTCAAACCCTGACTCTAATTCTTATCCTAACCCTAACTATATGTTTAACCTAAACCCTTATTCTTACCCTCGCCCTTTCTTTAACCCTAACCCTAACTCTAATTCTAACCCTAATCCTAACATTAACTCTAACTCTAATTCTAAACCTAACCTTAGCTATAACCCTATCAAGATTCATAATCCTAAAAATAACCCTACCCCTAACCCTAATGCTAATACTGACTCTAATTGTAACTCTATTCCTAACCGTAACTCTAACCCTATCCATAACTCAAACCCTAACAATTGCCCCAACACTAACACTATCCCTAACCCTAACTATAAGTCTACTCTTCAATATAACATTTTACGTAACATATGCTTAAAATAAAACTAAATTAAAGTGATGCAAATAAATACCATATATAGAATTAAAAATAAAATATTTAAGAATAATTTTATTGTAATTTTATACAATTGTATTTAAAAAGAAATAAATAATTCAGCACTTACCTTAAAAAAATAGCAAAAAATTTAAAAATACTTTTCCTATTGCGTCGCGATTGCCACTAGCTTATATATACCTCTATATATATTACGCCGAGAGTAATCGTTCTCGAAGCACCTATTTTCATTTTCATCAATCCCAACTGTGATTAAAATAACCCTGGGATTAAACGAAAATAGGTGCCTCGAGAACGATTACTCTCAACATAATATATATAGAAGTATATATATGCTAGTATATATAATGTTGGATGACCCACAGGAAGTGATACCATTGACTTCAGATTTGATCCAATATAATGACCCATTTTCAATAGACTTTTACATTTTAACAATTTCTACGCACTGACTTAATGGGATATAGATTGAATACTATTCAAAACCGCATGCAAGTTGGCTGCGAAACCCATCAGAAGACGTCGTTTGAGACTGAGTCCCTGTACTATTTCATCTCAAATAGTTCATAGATTTATCGGGCTTGCATATTAAAGTTCGAAGATTGGCCTGAAACAAAAGATCATGCTAAAAATGATGAGCGAACCAGTAATGGACGGGGCCGAGATCTGGAAAGCGGGAGAGTCGAAGACTAACTTTTCGGACGTTTACGACTGGATATGTCGTCTCTACCGGTCAGGACATAAATGTCCTCCGCTTTTGCTGAACAAGTATTTTGGCAACGCAGATTCATTTGACAACACAGGTTCACTTTTCCTTGAATCCGAATTTGAAGGTATTAGTAACGTCGGTCTCTTTGTGTCGTCGGATATGGGTAGGCATTCTAGTCTTGGAATCTGCTCTACTGGGATTGTTGGACAAGAAGCCCGCCAAAAGAACACGTTCCCGCTATTCTCCAACTTGTTCGTACGTGTGTATTGCAATGCCTTCGACTGTAAGGACATCCCACAAATGGACATCCCGTTGGGCACAATTGAACCTGGCAAATACAAGCAAGTATTTAACTCTCTCTTTTCAGTTGCTTGCTTTTCCTTTCTGTATTATTCCATATTTCAAATCTCCGAAAGGTGGGTGGAGAAATTGCCATGTCGTAGAGCAGAGGAAAATCTATCAATCATAGGAGTTCCGAGTCAGACTTCTCAATTTCCAGACATTTACGACTGCATAGGCCACCTCGAGCGGAGGAAATCAAAGAAGCGTGAATTCCTTCCGCTAAACATTCATTTTGGCCCAGCAAATTCACTCTTCCTTTCATCCGAATTTATAGCTTGCGATAAAATCTCCCTATCTCTCTCCTCGGCTGGTCATAAGCGTTTTGATCTTGAGATTGATGAAATAGAATCACGCCAGAGTAACGCGTTTCAGGTATTCTTGAACCTGTGAGCATGTGTGTATGTAAAAGACTTCGATCCGGATCTCGTGAAGCTCCAGCAAATGGACACCCAGCTGAGGACAATTGAATCTGCTAAGTACAAGCAAGCATTCAACTCTCTCTTTTCACTCGCTTGCTATTCTTTTACGGTGCATTTCCGATCTGAAATCTCCGAAAGCGAAGCGCAGAAATTGTGTTGTCATAGAGTAGAGAATATTTTGTCACTCATAGGACCTGGTGCAACTGGTTATGTGCTAAGGCGTTTTTCTGCCGAGTTCACTTGCAAGTGCTTATTACAAGGCGAGATTGATAATGAAAGGGGAAATAATGATTTGAGAATATCCTATTGCAGTTCAAGTCTTCTGGGATTCTGGAACTTCAACAACTACAGTCCAATACTGTCAATGTACAGAACGGGCGAGGGACGGCTTGCTGATAAGCAACTCTCCAATGGATTGAATTCCCAGCAGCTGCAATGTGTCATTCAATTCTGCTATGTGGTTAACGTCTTCAGAGACTTTATTGAAGTTAGGGTGGAAAATGATAATGTTGAGTGCAATGTAATTCGACTGCATCCGACACCGGAACAAAAGTCAATTCCAAAAAGCTTTGAAGATGAGCGGCACTTTCCAGCAAAGATTGGCATAACTATAGGACCTCTAGTTGAATCCCATGTCCACTCTGTTTCATTGGGAAAATCATCACAGAATCCCATCACAGATATTGGGAGAGAGGAAACCATGGAGGCCACTTTTGAACCGCCAAAGCACCTTGGTTTGAAGCTTTCCAAAGCCGTCACATCTGAAACAAGCATCAATAGCTGGGTGTTTGACCATTCCTTCGTCAACAGGCCACATGTAGATCGAGAATGGATTCTCTATGATAGCTCTACGGGAAAGGCGGTGTCTAATTATAAGCCTCAAAAGTTTTTAGTCTTCAAGTCCAAGACTTGGTCTGGCGATAGGTATTCGAAAGCCTGCAGAGCTTTCACAGCACAAGGAGGGGTGTTGTTTGGAGGAGATGAGTACAGACACCCAATAACATGGAGACTCCACAGAGATTTAGAAGGCCAAACCGTGAACTGGGTTATGAAAGGTGAGGTCTGCTTGGCCTATTTCTCCAATAATTGTAGGTCTGCACATGTCGAGATTGCAAATCACCAATTTTTTCAAGTGTTTCAAATTCCACTGGTGCAGTCCACACCCAACTGAGATTTTTGAATAACGAAAGATAGGGGAACAGTATAAACATTACACACTAAATTTCTATATCAAAAGTGTTAAATAGTTGAATTTGATTTTTTTTCCCAAGCTTAATTCTTCTTTTAGTGTGATATTTAAGGGTAGCCAAAAAGAGACTTTCTTCCTTCACGGATAAGCTTACTACTTCATTTATAAGCCTCAAAAGTTTTTAGTCTTCAAGTCCAAGACTTGGTCTGGCGATAGGTATTCGAAAGCCTGCAGAGCTTTCACAGCACAAGGAGGGGTGTTGTTTGGAGGAGATGAGTACGGACACCCAATAACATGGAGACTCCACAGAGATTTAGAAGGCCAAACCGTGAACTGGGTTATGAAAGGTGAGGTCTGCTTGGCCTATTTCTCCAATAATTGTAGGTCTGCACATGTCGAGATTGCAAATCACCAATTTTTTCAAGTGTTTCAAATTCCACTGGTGCAGTCCACACCCAACTGAGATTTTTGAATAACGAAAGATAGGGGAACAGTTTAAACATTACACACTAAATTTCTATATCAAAAGTGTTAAATAGTTGAATTTGAATTTTTTTCCCAAGCTTAATTCTTCTTTTAGTGTGATATTTAAGGGTAGCCAAAAAGAGACTTTCTTCCTTCACAGATAAGCTTGCTATTTCATTTATATGCATCTAATTCTTCTTTTAGTGTGTGATAATTAAGGGTAGCCAAAAAGAGACTTTCTTGCTTCTACGATAAGGTTGCTATTTCATTTATATGCATCTATGATAATGAATACTTTTCAACTTCTTATGCTATTGAGAGTCTATTTCCCCTGTACTATTCATATAACGTATTTATAGGAAGGCTTTTTTCTGTTCCAAAATTGATGATTAAGTGCTCACAAAATATTCAAATTGTGATTTCAATTTTGCTTACTATTGTCCTTTTTAACTTCATAGTATTGTGATTCCAATTTTACCTAATATTATCCTTTTAACTCAGCATTGTAGAGTGTATCTCTAAAGGTATAAAAGATCTCCCTCCAAACCAGGATGCAAGCTTGAAACCTACTCATACATGATAGGAAATTTCCTACTACAAATGGCTCCCTTGATGCCCACCAAAGCATCCCTTATAGCTCATTCCAAGCTCTCTACTTGACAAGGCCCCAAAGAGGCATCTCTCTACCAAACTGATTGACGCCTCTACTCATATAATTAATGTATTGGATCCCCCATCGCCCAATATATCCCATATCGAGTTTCAATGGATCCAATTTATTCTTTCGATCTAGCAGATGACCCTGATTTGTCTTAACGAAGTAACACATTTGTAATGCTACTAATAACTGTGGCTCGAGTTATCCTTGTCTATGTTTTAAATTGGTTTTTATGGATGCTCTATGTTCTTATAAAGATGTATGAAATTGATAAGTAGGAGATATTTTACTCTCAGTTCGACGTCTTTGTTCTTTGGTGTTTTACGATTTTTCATCCAAAAGTAGGGTATTCTTAAGAATTATTTTGTAATTCTTTGTTAATCCTATGTTATAAACAAATTGTATTGAATTTTGTTATTGATTAGAGAAATGGAATTTAGATTTGCAGATGTAGACGTGTGTTGTATCCTTCAAGATAACGAATGGCCACAAAATTTTGAAAGAATATTGACAGTATGAAGGCTAACCAATACAAACTTTCAATACAAAATTCTTCAAAATTTAAATTTGGTTTTGCAATCGATTAAATCTTATCGTGAAATGGGAATGAGAAGATGTTGGTCTAAAGACCGAAAGATAAAGGTGCTAGCAATACACAAAGCCCTTACAGGCGAGAGACATTGTCATGGAGCCTCTCGTTCAGACAACATATTGCCATGGAGCCAACCCCTATGAAAAGATATAGCATAAAGCTCTCACTCACAATATATAACTAAAAACTAACGGATCAAAAATTTTCATAGAATTAAACTACCAATTTTGCACACAAAGACTGAAATCCAACCACAGGATAAAGAAGCCCTATATCTTCACAGGCTTAAATGCATATTACAATAAGAAAACACCATTCAAACAAATTCAAACACAAATCAGAAAAATAGAAAACCAGACTACAAAAAATCGTCGCTCTGTCTGGAAATATTGCACTGGAGAGCCTGGACGCAAAAAATCCATGTCCCTGCATTTCACTCTATCACTTTCGAATGATGAAGAGAAGGGCTCATGTATCACGATCTGCCCCATCCGAGCTGTTAAATGATTATTATTTACATTTAATTTAAATTTACTTAGGATAAATGCATTATTTTATTATTTATTAGGTTAGACATCTAGGAGTATGTGTACTTATATGAGTTGTCATGTTGACGACACAAGAGTTAGCAACTCTATTTTAGCACATGGTGTCTACAACACTAGAGTTTGCATAATTAAAGAGTTGTCATGTAGACAACACAATTATTTACACTTTTAATTAAGCACATAGTGTCCAAAACATAATTTTATGTGACACAACTTTATAAGCTTATCCTCTCATTATCGCACTAACTCCTGTGCTCAATGGAGGATAATCCAATTTTGAGTATTTAACACTTTTAGTGTTAGAATGAAGCTTAAAGTGTGATGTTTAAGCCATTCCTGATTCCCCCTATTTTGTTGACCAAAAATATTTCATTGTTATACTAGGGATAAATGAGTTACATCACCTTTTGTCAACACTCTTTCAGAAATCAAAAAGAAAAAATGCATACATGAAAATGTTGGGGAATTACAAGGCTTTTTGGACTCATGTTGTATGATTTTATCATAAAGGCCATATTTTGGATTGGTAGGCAATGCATAAAAATGTGGTGGATGTCCCTACATTCAACTGTGAGAAAAGCCATAGAGAAGACCGACGAAGGGCCCTGTTATAGAACTTTTATTTAATGATTTTTAAATAAATTTAAAATAATAAAAGTGTAAATATATGTTGTAAAGTTTTTAATGCTGATAGGCATTCTACAATGCCATAATAGGTGGAGTGGGATGGTGTGAGCGTGTTAATGTTAACTTTTATTTTTCTAAGTTAAATTTGACAAACCATCGACATGTCAAATCTTTAAATCTTATTATAAATAGAATATACATTTTTAAAATAATTTAATAAATACCACATTAAATATTTGTTTAAAATATAATATTTGGAGATATAAATCATCCATTTTAAAAAAATTAAAATTAAAATTAAAAGCTTAAATTAGTAAAAACCTAAATAAATGGAGATAAAGGAAATATTTTAATGATTTTTAAATAAATTTAAAATAAAAGTTTAAATATATGTTGTAAAGTTTTTTTAAAATTGTAGAAGGTTTGAATTCAATATCATTTTTATCTTGATGGTATTTAACATTTAATAGTATTATTATGAAATATTACAGTATGAGACTTGTATTGTTCTTATTTAGATCTCTATCTATGATCAATAAATGGCTCTAAA
Organism: Cupressus sempervirens; assembly: GCA_028749045.1. NCBI lineage: Eukaryota > Viridiplantae > Streptophyta > Pinopsida > Cupressales > Cupressaceae > Cupressus > Cupressus sempervirens. Next base: position 227,828,369 of record CM053783.1, on the reverse strand, counting down.
AATTGCTTTGGCTTATATGAACATGATAAAGAAATCAAATTAGTGTCAATGTATAAAAATATATTTCATAACAATCAAATAGAAAAAAATTAATTCTTAGAATTTAGTTGCTTTGATCTTATGATATCTAAACCTTAAAAAAGGTTCATGGTGTTTTTAAAGTAATGTGTTAAAATGTGAGATTCCTACTCTCATCAATTAAACCCATAATCAAATCAATTATATGATCTTAGGATAATTGTTAAAGATGTGATGGTATATGTTATGATAAAATGCTATTGGGTTCCTCTCAATTAAAGTGTTCTTTGGTAAATCCTAGTTGGCTCAATAGTCTTTGATAATTTTGGATGTTTGAGTGAATGTATTTAAATAAAATTTAGCATGCAAATCAACAAAAAATTGAAATGGGCAAGTCCACAATGACTAGTGGGTGGATGTTGTTCAAATTTGAATTTATATTTTGAAGTTATACATTTCAACATTACTATTGTGAACAATCTAGATCAAATTTACACTAGTAGATGTTATCCAAGATGAGGCCTAATGACATGAAATTAATGCATACAATTATATTTCATCTATAAGTTTCTTAATCTAGTCAAAATGTCTGAACAATTGATGAAGTGGGACACTATATATATCATTAATTTTTCCTCCTAGTCTTGTATGTGTGTGTGAAATTATACGATGGTGTGTCAAAGAAAAAATATATCAATAAGAAAATTATTTAATTATCTTAAATACTCAAATGAACATAAAATATATAGTTCAAAGTTATGATCTCCTTCCACTATAACTCCAACAACTTACGAAAGTGAAAAATTAATGTAATGAATAAAATCTATCAAATATTTAAAAATAAATATATTGAATTGATTTGTAGCAAAGAACAAGAACTTTGTTAGAGCATAAGTTCATACCTATTGAGTAGGTGTAATGACTTGACAAAAAAATTACTTAGCATAGATGTTGTTGGAGTTTTACATTAATTTGGGTTAACTCTAGGTATAGATTTTAGGTCAATAGTTTGATAAATAAGCACTAAATCAAGTTCATATTAGTTTGTGGGAAGTTGCATTTTGTAGATGGTTATTCACAAGAATAATGACTTATAAAGCCATTGTTATTCAATGTAATAACCATCCAATTTTAGCGAATGTATATCCAATATAAATCAAATCAATATCATTTTGTTATACAATGATTTGAAGACACTATTATTTTTCAGGTGTGAAGAACCAAATATACCTAAAAATACAAGAAGTTAGAACAATTATAGGAATGAATTTTCAAGTTTCATATATTTTACATTTCTTCAAAACCTTCATTTATTAAACTCTAACTATATTTATTTTACTATGTTGTATTAATGTATAATCTACTGTCACATATTTCTAGAGTTATCACCCTCAATGTTTCCTCTTGTTCAGTTATCTATTTTAATAATGTTATATAATTTTAAAAAAAATAAAATTTATTGGTGACCATTCTGATCTTATTGCAAAGATATCCTTGTAAAAATAAGAAAGTAAAAATTAAGGATTGAATGGAATGATAAAAGTAATTTCATATGAAAACTACAAGAAAATGTGCATAAAAGAGTGTAAATGAAGGTGAAAGTAATATTATTAATAACTTAATTGAAAACTAGATTAGATCATTTTTGGTATAAAATATTAAAACAGACTAATTACAAGGATGAATGTGAATAGAAAATAAAAGCATATATGTTTGAACATGAGATTGAAAAAGAATAACACTAAACATTGCATCTGTAATGATATATACCAAACATATGGACAATTTGAAAAAAGTTATTTGGAAAAATAAAACTTAATAAACAAAAAATGTCACATTTCAGTAACACATTACTGTGCTCACAATAAGTTTGAACAAATTGGCATGAATTGTGAAAACTAGATATCGATAAACTTCAAACTAAAAATAACTATCTAGAAAATGAAATTAAAAATTGTATATTAATATATTAACCTAATATATCTTTAAAATATTATTAGAATATTTTATTTCAAATTTTTCTAAAGTCGGACAAATGAATGAATGCATTGTCTGCTTGTCTGAACACATTGCAAATTGAATATGTGGAAAGAAGAAATCTAAAATTAGATAAGTTAGCACTAGTGGCATGCCATCTAGATAATTCCCAACCTTTCAAATTATGATATTTAGTGAACAATTTACTTTTCAACTATTTCCCTGCCATTTGTCTTTGTCCCATAGTGAATAAGAAACAATATTCTAATGAAAATGTTGAATGCTTTAAACTATTGGGGAATCAAAAAAATTATGGCAATTTCTCTCGATTAGAAAGGCCTCTGAGGTAGATTATCTGAGGCTATTTTCATACAAGGTTTTTTATTTAGGATGGATAGTATAGAATTAATTTCAGCTAACAACAGAGATAATACCTACATGGTAGGCCATGAGTTTAATTGGAATTTTAGTTTGGATCTTGGTTTCTAGATTGATAAATTTGACTCTTCAAATCAAGTCCATTATGCAGCTTGCTATTGCTAGCTTTGTTTAAATTGGTGTCGTTTTTCGCCCAATAAGTTGCAGCACATTGTGTGATCATGACTCATTAATGTTTAGTAACTCAAATTGTTATCTAATTTTTTTCTTGGTTTGGAGGTTTTTTTATGGCAATGAGACCTACCATAGTAGAAGTTGCATATGATTGAGCTTTTGAACAACTTTGATGAGGTCTTGACTAATCAAAGGTTCCAAAAAAAGGCTAGCATGATTAATATTTATGATTAATTCAACTTATATCTATAGATTTTTTTTTAATATTTAGTTAAAATTTAATTTAAACACTAGTAAAACTAGAATTTATCAATGAGAAAAGAGAAAACAGGGGAAAAAGTTAAATTTTAAAATAAGATTTAACAAATCTTAGAATCTTAGATTTTCTACATTGTAATAATTAATAAATTTAGTCTACTAAAAGTAGGAACTATAATAATAATAAACCATTAAAAAAATCAAATTTAATAATAATAACCATTCATCTTTTCTATAAATACCATGAACTATCATTTTATACTCCCATTATACCAGTAATTACAATAAAAACAAACACACCATTTTGTTTCAGTGAGAAACAATCCTTAAGAGCCATTTCGTGGTTATTCCCCTTCCATAACAATCAGCCTCATCAAATGACATTAACTAGGAAATGTAAATAATTATAAATATGCTATACTAAATGTCATCTCTATAGCCAATTGATGAAAGGAAAGTATTCAATCTCTACAATTCAAAGTAAACATTTAATTCCCACGGTTCCAATTGACTAACAATATTAGAATGTCTAATTAAATATAGTAAAAATTAGTTTCCATGATAAAATTACATATGCCACATGTTACAGTTCAAACCATAGATACTTGTATCAACTCAAGAGGACCATATTTGTTATAGTATGTTGGAGTCTAAATAGATCAAATATCAAAAAAAAAAAAAATTGTTCAAAGAGTGACATGATTAATAAAAAAGAAAATATAGACTATCGGTTCCAATCAAATTTTCCATCATTTTAGAATAGCAACAACCTTCGTTTTTCTAGGATGAACCAATGCATGCTCGAAAAACATTTCACAGCTAATCCATCTCATCTAAATCTACTACAACATGGAATCCTTCACTCATGACCACATAGTTTACAATTATAAGAGTGGAAAGAATCCAACATGCAAGGACATGCGCTCTTTACAATAGAGCTTCCTAGGAAAATTTACATCACTGAATAAGAAACTAACACGTACTCAAGCTCTAGTGGTGGTCAGACTCTTGTCCATGAGAAATGACAACTTATTCAAACTAACATATAGAAAGTCTTATTTTGGTGATTAATGAAAAATAAAGGAGTAAAAAATAAACACAATAATGCTGCCAACTTGGTAGCAATAAGACACTCCTGCAAGTCCCAACAATTGCTTCAGAGGACATGGCATTAGGGAAGGTAATATTGATATAACTAAAGCTATCTTTGCAACACCCATACATCTAGGGCCAAGTGAAGAATCGCAAGTAGATTTTTATCATTATTCTAGTTTAAAAAGAGAACAAGCAACAAAGATAAGAAAAAATATATTCCATTATCTAATGGGACTTACCTAATAAGGACACTGTAATGTCCCCATTTCCAAGATAAATTTTAATAATAGATTTAATATAAGGAATAAATAAATAAATAAATATAGTATAATATAATTGCACTTGATGAAGTTAAATAAATAATAATATCTAAATTTTAAGGTTAAATTTAATAAATAACATTAATAAAATAATAAAAGTTTTATATAGCATAACTTAATATTATTAAATATATTATTTTTATCAAATTGATATGGTATAATATTATATCAATAAAATAGTATAATTTATCTAATTTTATTGATAAAGTAACATAGATAAATTCTTTAATAAATATATTAAAGAGATTAGTAACATATAATATAATATTTTGAAATCAATTATCAATTATTAATATAATAATAAGATGAACATAATAAAAATAAAATATTATATTCTATTATAATAATTATAATATTACAATGGATATGATCCTATATAATAAATATTACAAACCATTTAAAAGATCACGTTAGTAAAGAATTTATATAATAAAATAACCATGCTCGATCGGTTGCATCCATTCAAAGATATTTATATAGAAGCAGACTACTCAGACGGAGGGGACATAATAGTTCACGGGGGTAGGAAAGAAAGAGGAAGTAACTACCATGGACGGAGGAGAGGGAGAACAATTCACGCAGAGGAATGAATAGCGGGGGAGGAAATCCAAGCGGGAAACAATTGCTTTCAGAATATTGGAGAAAGAGTAGAGCAGAACGTAGAGTGGGGAGGAATAAGAATGTACAGGAGAAGAGTAGAACAAACAATCAAATCAGGGAAGTAGTAAGCAAAAAATCAGAGAAGGATATAAAAGGTTATAAGAAAAAATGATCACATTCAAAGGTGATAGTACCAATATCGTTGAAGGCTAATAAAATCAGTGAATATAACCAAACGAAGGCATTGAAGACATGATTTTGGCAGAGATAATTGTACTTGGTGATGTTAACCCCATCAACTACATCACTCATCAATAGAAAGTAAGGCAAAGAAAAAAAAATATCATTCAGAGGCATCAATAGGTGGTCATACGCAGACTGGTATAATAGTCAGGTATTCCACTAGAATGATTGGCGGATTGCTAGTGACGTGAACACAAACAGACAAGGATCAAACTCACATATTCATTCTACTAAGCGTCTAGCTGCTAACTACGAGTTATATCAAAGGCCATGGATGATGTTAAAGGTACAATCAATACAAACTTAGAATGTCAAGGTAAGCACCAATACAAGGTGGGCAGTGATGGAAGTAATAACATTCAGGTTTGATCGAACACCATAGATAGAAGGAAGAAAATACCAAAGGAGCACACTAGCATCTATTTCAATAATAATGCTCACTAAATTTTAGGTGATCAAGATCAGCATTAACATAATTATAGGATTTGATCTCTCATTCCCCAAATCCGTGTAGAGTTCAGCATGAAGGGAGCAGGGCATAGTCTTGTAGACGACAGGAAAGATTGGAGCAAACATCAGGAGAAATAGAGAGCTACACATGGAAGAATATCCACTATAGCAATAGCAAAACTCAAAGCCATTCATCGCAGGAAGTCTCATACTCAGAGGAAGAGACAGTAGAGACATATGGTTCATCTGATATTAACCATTGGAAGACTTTATGATAGAAGAGTATTCAAACATCAGAAGTTGATTTTAGAGGGTGCAGCCTCTAGCATGATACATAATAAACCAGAAAGAGAAAGATCATTCAGTTCCTAAGAATACCGATTATCAGATTTTTGCCAAGCCTCAGGATATTACATTTTCTTGATAAGAAACTCATGTTGTGATCAATACTCATTCGAAACTTGGACAGAAGTTTTATCCTTATCATACCAATAATTACTCGACCTCTTATCAGAATCGAATGGAAATATCAGCAGATAATTAAGAGTTCATTTGGTTGATGGAATAGGAATAGAAAAATTGGAATACTATTTTTATTTTCTGTTTGGTTGATGGAATAGGAATAGAAAAATTTGGAATACAATTTTTGTATTCCCACTTTGCCCCTAAAATGAGCTTATACCTGTTGTCACTTAGGTTTGCACCCTTGTCCAAGGCCTATGCACGAGGACAACCTAGTGAAACATGGAAACAACCTCCAAGCTATAGGACTTGAACTGTGAGGTTGAGTCTCCGGAGAAGGGCAGCTTCTTCCTACTATCTGGGCGCACCTATCTACTCTTGGAGAGGAAAAGGGAGAAGAAGAGCACGAAAGAGAATCTACCTAGTCTAATCTAAGGAGGTGATGCACCAAAATAGAGTGTTCAAACTCATTTCTGCCCATATATGCACTACAAAACCAAGATAACATTCAAAAGACATACACACCCAGACTTATGTCAATCAACAACCACATACAGACCAGAAAACCAAACTGAATAACGCAAGGAAAAGGATTTCACTTATATATTATCCAATAAGTCAAAAATAGATACAGTATGCCAGTCACAGATCTCAACAATACACCAAAGAGAGGCAAGATGGATGCATGTACACATGGATGGCTGAAGGAGATGATACAAAATTTTATACAATGCAGAGACAAAGGGAATTTTACACTGCAGACCTACGAGCAGTAGCAAAGAAATCAGAAAAGGAGAGTCCTAGAAAAGATCACAAAAATGCCTTTATAGTTCAGGCATAACTGAGGATTTTTTTGCATTACATTTACTTTTCACCTACTAGCATTAACTTCTCACCCTGAAAATCCAATCAAAGATCTGGGGGTTTGAGTACCAAAACATCTAATATTCCTCTAAGAAATAGCCTGGAGAAGACAGAACGGCACCAGAAAACATCCCCTGACATAGTAGATAGATCTCTAATGGTGGTAGAATGTCCTTGCACCTTGCATTCACTTTTGAGTTGGTGGCATTGATCACAGGATCGAAATCTCACAGCGAAAAACCTGATTCATCATTTATGGCTCATGAATTTGTGAGGTCAAAGCAAGTCAAATAGTTCCTTATGCACCAACTAGGCCACGCGGGCCAATCGCCTCTTTTCGTTCTGCCTCCTGGGAAGTCCTTTGTGGTCGACTTCCATTATTGAACTAACCGTGCCACCCTCGAACAACTATCATTAACTACAGTGATTACAAACCTGACGGCGACATTAACTGCCAGCCGCTAACCGTCAACCTTGGTTTTCCAGTGAGACACATTAATACATTAGCTTGTTTGCAACTGGCAATCAGATAGGGGCCACTCCATAGTGCATCAAATTTGGAATGTCTTCTTGGTTTTTCCCTATCTACATCACACTTTAGAACTAAATCTCCTTCTTTGAAGGTCCTAACCCTAGTTTTCTTATCAAAACTCCACTTCATCTACTGCTGATGCATCTCTAGGGTTTGCATAGCCTTATTTCTCTTTTCTTCTAGTTCAATCAGCTCTGCCATTCTTACTGACATGGCATTATCTTCAATCAATTCCAGCTGATGAGCCAATTCCAAGGATGGGAATTCCAATGAAATTGGGAGTCTGGCCTCCCTACCATATACCAGCACAAAAGGTGAATTCCCAACAGATCTCTTGGGTGTTATCTTATCAGCCCACAAAGCAGTTCTTAATTTCTTATGCTAGACCCTCTGATTGTCTTCTATTGTCCTCTTCATGATTCTGATCAGATTCTTGTTGGAAGACTTAGCCAAAACATTACCTTGGGGATAGTAATTTGACGATGTGCTCAGGTAAATATTGTGATTCATTGCCCATGCACAAATATGGGTTCCAACAAAAGACTTAGCATTTTCTGAAATGATAGTAGAGGGAGCACCAAATCTAGATAAAATTCCATCAAGGAATTCAAAAACTAATGATTCTGTGGCATCCTTCAAGGAAACTGCTTCTATCCATCTAGTGAAATAATTAGTAGCAGCCAAAATCCATTTATGACCTGCACTAGATGGAGGATTAATGGGGCCTATAATATCCAACCCCCATTGGGTAAAGGGCTGATCCACCTGAATAGGATGAAGGGGGAGAGCTGCAAGCCTCTATTTGCCTGAGAAGAAAGCACACTTCTCACATTTTCTCACATATACATAACAATCATGAAACAGAGATGGCCAATAATAACCAGCCCTCATGATCTTCATGGCAGTTGTTCTTGCAGAGAAATGGCCACCATCATGTCCATCATGAAGTTCCTTTATCATCCTCTCAGCCTGATCCTCTTCAATGCATCTCAACAGGGTCCCATTCAAATCTCTTCTGAATAAGATACCATCAATTACAACATAGGGAATGGATTGCAGTCTATATTGTCTCCTTTTAGTTCTATCCAATCCCTGAGGGTATCCATTCCCTAATAAGAAATTCTTCATGTCATTTATCTAGCTCCTTGGACCATTAACATTTCCTTCCTGTTGCTGCTACTTTGTTAATACCATAGGAGTCTCTTCATCAGAATCTTGACCTGATAACATTTCTTTGCATAATCCTCTCCCTCTTACTAGCTTGGTAATTTGAATGTCAACATCATATTCCATTACCCTAGTGATCCATCCAACTCTCTTTTAACTGATATCCTTGCTTAACAAGAAATCTTTTACACTGGCATGGGGTACCAACAAATGGATCCTATTGTGAGATAAGAGGTGCTTGAATTTCTTCAAGGCTCTGATGACTACAAGGGCTTGCTTCTCAAAAAAGTTGTACTTATCTTCATATTCCTTGAGCCCTTCACTAAAGAAGGCTATGGGCTGCTCCTCATCCTTGTCATTTGTTTGAGTCAAGATAGCAGAGATACTTGACTCACCACCTAGAGTGTAGAGGATGAAATCTTTCTCAAAATTTGGGTTCATGAGAGTAGGGGCTGAGGTTATGGCTGCCTTGATCTCTTCAAAACTCTCCTTTCCTTCCTTGGTCCATGACAAGACCATACCTTTCTTAACCATAGCTGTAAGAGGTTTCACCATGGTAGCAAGATTAGGAATAAACCTTCTTACAAAATTTATCCTACCAAGGAAAATTTGCAACCCTTTCTTATTTTTAGGAAGAGGAAGGGCAAGTATTGCCTTTGTTCTTTCTAGATCAATGGTCAACCCATCCTTAGATACAATGTGTCCCAAGAATTTTCCTTTGGCTTGTAGCAAAGACACACTTGGCTGGGTTAAGGGAAACCCCAAACTCTCTACATCTTAGAAATACCTGTCTCAGATGATCAAAATGATCTTCTACATTTTTTGAATATACAGTTATATCATCAAGGTATACTAAGACAAACTTGTCAATTAATTTTTTGAAGGCTATCTCCATTGCCTTTTGAAATGTGGCACCTGCATTTGTTAGTCCAAATGGCATCTTGCAATAAGCATAGGTGCCCCACTTAGTAGTAAATGTTGTCTTATGTCTGTCAGATTCTTTAACCAACACTTGGTTATAACTAGAGAACCCATCAAGAAAAGAGAATCTCCTTGACCCACTGACCTTGGATAGAATCTGCTCCATGGAAGGGAGAGGATGGAGATCTTTAAGAGAAGCCTGATTAAGATCCCTAAAGTCCACACACAGTCTGATTTCTCCATTCTTCTTCCTTACAGGGACAAGGTTAGCTACCCATGATGAGTGTTTGATAGGAAATATTATATTAGCCTCTATCAACTTGGATAGTTCTTTTCTCATTATAGGTTCAATCTTAGGATTCACTGGCCTCTGCTTTTGCGTTACTGGTTTGGCCTTATGAATTAAATCTATGGTATGCTGAAAAAAATTAGGGTCAAACCCTTTTAAATCATCATATGTCCAAGAAAATACATCATTAAATTCTTGACATAATTGGATGAAGTTTTCTTGCTTAGTTTCAGAACATACCTTCCCCATGTTTAGAGATTTTGCATCAGCAATTGTAACTGGGGCATAATCATCCTTTTCTGCAGCTAGATTCATCCCTTTGCCTCTTGTTTGATCATCAGGATTAAAGACACTCTCCAAGGTAATGAGACCCTTGGGAAACTTATTAGAACTAAGATGAATGATCTGATCACCATACTGATCTTGTAGTCTTGACTGGTTTCTATCTGAGAATTCTGCCTCATTCTGCAAGAAACTCATAATTATCTCATTAGAATCAAACACTTGCCAATGAGTGTTGTTGTTAGGGATGGTAGGCCTCACTACCACCTTTATTTGTTGCTTCTTCTTCTCCTCCTCAAGATTCCTTGGTACATCATAAGATGCACCTACTGTTGCAAGTCTATTAGCATGTTTATTTTCTTTCCTCAGAATACTTTGAATATTAAATGCATTGAAGCCCTCAAGAAAATCCCAGACTCTATGTTTGTAAGACATGAGCAGGCCATTTTTGGTGATATTCTGGTTTCTTACTTGGTTAACTACCAACTCACTATCCCCATATACTCTCAAGGCTTTAAATCCTCTCTTTTGGGCAAGTAAGAGACCTTGAATCAAAGACTCATACTCGGCCACATTATTGGTGCAACTGAATTGGAGCCTAAAGGAGAAGTAGTATCTTATTTGTGCAGGAGAGATCAACATAACACTAGCCCCTGATCCATTTCTATTCTTTGAGCCATCAAAGTACATACTCCATGTTCCATACATATCATCATTAGTCCCAATTAGATCAGGAACTTGAGCATCTTTCTCTATTATGCAATATGTACTAGAGCCTGTCTCAAGTGTTTCTGACATAGGTTCAAACTAATATGCATTTTCCCACTCATCCAAGAAGAAATTAGGAATTTCTGCTATGGAAGTGATAGGCTCATTTACTATGTCATTTTCATCCATCTCTAGAATAGGGAAATTCATGTTGATGAGATTGGGGGTATAAGATTCAGTATGATGAAGGGCTTGACGTTTTTCTCTAATTGAGGTATTGGCTCCATATCTGGTCTTAAATGACATATATGACCAATCAGTAGATATGAATCCACCAATTTGAGCAGTGAAGTCTCTTGAAAGACAAATAGCAAAATAGGGCTTGACTTCAGCAACAGATATATCTTGAATCATAGTGCAACTAGGGCATGCATTTAGGGCCATCTCCACATTCCTAAGGATACCTACAATTTTGACAGTACTACCATCTAATTGTAACACATCCCTAACAATGGGCTCATATTTCATTCCTAAAGCATCAACAACACACCTAGGCATTATTGAGCTACTAGCCCCTGAATCTATCATGCAATTGTGGACTAATTTGCCCCCTATAATGAGAGAAACATAGAATGGAGGAGGTCTAACCTTTTTATTTTTCTCCACATCCCCTGCTGGTTGTACTAGACTTATGGCACTCTCCATGATAGATGGCTGATCCTTGGGTTCAATCTTCTCTAATTATTGCTGCAGCATCCTCTTCTGCATTGGTATGGTAGTGAGAGCATCCCACATAGAAATATTCACATTGATCTTCTTCATTTTCTCTACCACACTCAAAGGTGTATTAGGGACTTTGGTAGAAACTTTGGGAGTTGCACTTATAAGAGGTTGAGATGGGGCAACATAAGGATCACTTGCATCTTTCTTTCTAGGATCTTGCTTTTGTTGTTGTGAAGTACTTGTTTGTTCATTTGCTTCTTGTATATGAGGTGTAGCACTTGAAGTTGAGGCTTGCTTAGGAGAAGGAGGGGCAGCATTTTCTATAGCTCTCTTCTTACTTCTTGTGTTATGAGCAATGAAATCTGGTTTACATTACAATGCTCCCCAATCTGATGATTCATGAAAGAGAAATCATCACGTCCTTGAATATATGAGGCCTCCTTGGGATGATCCTCCTTGTATGATTGCTTTGCTGCAAGTTCTTGGTTAGTTAGGGCCAAATAAGATTCTGCCTTTTGGCACATGTAATAGGTATAAGAATAGTTGCAGGAAGGACAAAAATCTTGATCTTTGGCCAAGTTATTTTGAGGGACTATAGCTCTATTCTGATTTGAGCTTGAAGCAGAACCATGACTATTTTGCCTACCCTGATCAAAAGAGCTATTCCATTGATTAGGAGGCCTACCACCATTTGGAGCTTGATATTGCAATTGGAGAGGCTTGCCACCTTGAGCTTGCTGCCTTTCCAAGGCCACCACCTTGTTACTCATTTTTTGTATTATAGAAAAACTATCCTCTAATCTCTTCCCTTGGTCCTTCAACTCCCTCCCCTACTCTTGCAATTTTTTATCCAGGGTCTTCTCTCTTTTATCTATATTCAACACTAGACCTTGGAGCATCTCTTTGAGTTCATCTATCCCATTTAATTATGTGGAAGCTTGAGGGACTGGAGGAGGGGCTTGTGATGTAGAAGTTGTAGGAAGAGGGGCTATTGCTGGTTGGTGGTTGGGAACATCAGGAAAGAAAGGCATAGGGGGCCTTGGAGCCAACTTTCCTCCTTGTATCAGGATGTTCTTAGCTTTTATGGCTATCTCATAATCATTAGGCAAGGTATCTCTTCCCATAGTTTGTATTGTAGTGGCAATATCACTGTTGAAGGCTCTAAGGTAATGCAAGAAGGCATTACTAGGGGTAGGTTTTACAATAGTAGGTATTCTATCCCATATCTTTTGAAATCTATAGCTAAAATCAGTCATACATTCATGGGGGGGCCTTTTTATAGTAGTCAGTTGCTGTAAAAGTGACAAATGGTCACTTCTATCCTCAAAATGTTTGCATAACACTACTCCTAGTCCATCCCAATCAGTTATAGAACCATGAGCTGAGAATCTATACCACTATAATGCTTTTCCTTTTAAAGATGAGGCTAGAAGTTTGACAGCAACATCATCCTCTGTGATACCATGAATATTACAAACATTTGCTACTTCTTGAATATGCTCTAAAGGGAAGATAGAAGTTTCACCAGTAAAATCAGGTATACTTTTCAGTGTAGATACTGGTATATCATGTCTTTGGGCTAACAATAGAGGACTTCCACCATTAAAGGTGGCAAAAGCATGAACTCTTGGTTGTGCCATGTAAACAAGTGTTCTATTGATGAGGGTTGATGGAAATCTAGGCTGAGTTCGAGCAACATGAGGAGTCGAGCCAAATCTTACAGGTATATTAACTGTTGTTACACCCCTAACTAGTGATAATGAAGTTCTAGTCCTCCTTCTCCTAGGATTTGAAAGAGAAAGCTCTTGATATTGAAATTTACCTCTAGAAGATGCCCTTGTTTCAGCTCTAGGCATGAGTCACTACAACTTTGGCCTGGAACTAGATTTGTTGATGTTCGGAGTCGCTAAGTGCTTTGAAGAATCAGCCTCTTGAAGGCTTGAATACTGAAGCCAGCACTACCTCTTCAGTATTAATCCCTGAAATTCTTTCTTCTTGACACCAGTAGACCTTAAATTTGTTTTAAAAAGTGTCCCACCAAACGTGCCAAAAACTGTTGTCACTTAGGTTTGCATCGTTGTCCAAGGCCTATGCGCGAGGACAACCTAGTGAAACATGGAAACAACCTCCAAGCTGTGGGACTTGAACTATGAGATTAAGACTCCGGAGAAGGCCAGCTTCCTCCTACTATCGGGGTGTACCTATCTAATCTTGGAGAGGAAAAGGGAGAAGAAGAGCACAAAAGAAAATCTAACTAGTCTAATCTAAGGAGGTGATGCACCAAAATAGAGTGTTCAGACTCATTTCTGCTCATATATGCACTACAAAACCAAGATAACATTCAAAAGACATACACACCCAGACTTATGTCAATCAACAACCACATACAGATCAAGAAACCAAACTGAATAACGCAAGGAAAAGATTTCACTTATATATTATCCAATAGGTCGAAAATAGATATAGTATGCCAGTCAAAGATCTCAACAATACACCAATGACAGGCAAGATGGATGCACGTACACATGGATGGCTGAAGGAGATGATACAGAATGTTATACAGCTTAGAGACAAAGGGAATTTTACACTACAGACCTACAAGCAGTAGCAGAGAAATCAAAAAAGGAGAGTCCTCCAAGAAAAGATCACAAAAATGCCTTTATAGTTCAGGCATAACTGAGGATTTTTTTGCATTACATTTACTTTTCACCTACTGGCATTAACTTCTCACCCTGAAAATCCAATCAAAGATCTGGTGGTTTGAGTACCAAATAATTTGATATTCCTCTAAGAAAAAGCCTAGAGAAGACATAACGACACCAGAAAACATCCCCTAACATAGTAGATAGATCTGTAATGGTGGTAGAATGTCCTTGCACCTTGCATTCACTTCTAAGTTAGTGGTATTGATCACAGGATCGAAATCTCGCAGCAAAAAACCTGATTCATCATTTTTGGCTCATGAATTCACAAGGTCAAAACAAGTCAAATAGTTCCTTATGCACCAACTGGGCCACACAGGCCAATCGCCTCTTTTCGTTCTGCCACCTGAGAAGTCCTCCATGGTTGACCTTCCATTATTGAACTAACCGTGCCACCCTTGAACTGTTATCATTAACTATGGCAATTAAAATCTTGACCGCAACATTAACTGCTAGCCGCTAACCATCAACCTTGGTCTGCCAGTGAGACACATGTCAGCAAGACACTATCTCGCTATGGTAAAGATCGCACAACTTCACCATAGTGAGACAGAACCTTTCGTTGATCTGCCTTGATCTGACGATCATGAAGACTCATCATGCTCTGCGCTGTCCTTACCCTGGGCCCATCATATCTGGCGCCACCTCAGCAACTGTACGATGCCCAAATGACACTTGGCAATACCCGATAGACATACCTTGGTACAACCTAGCCCTGGTGACATGTGGTGAAAGGGCACCATGTTGCTATGGTAAAGATCATGTAACTTCACCATGGTGACATGGCACCTTTTGTCGATTTTCCTTGATCCGACGGCAAGCAAGATAGATACTGCCCCCTGTCGCTCAGTGTGTCAGTCAATGGGATTTGGCCACGTGCCAACCATCTATATTTCCTGCACCTCCAAACTTGGACCAACAAGGACACGTGTCCTCTAGGGGCCATGTTGCTAACATAAATCTCGTGCAGCTTATTCATAGCGTGATGGCACCTGTCGTTGATCTCTGCAGATCTAACGATGGAGAGCTTAAACTTGACTGCACTGGCCGTGTTGAAGATCTGGTCCCATGTGCTGACTGTATTTTGACCTGGCATATGTGGTTGTTCCCCATTGGACTAATGAAGCACCACCTTGGTCTGACAAGGCACCAACCTAGAGGGTCCGTACGACCTTGACCCTACTGAGGGACACGTGGCACCCAGGCGCTATGTCACTATGGGAAAATTGAGGCCAACTTCCCATAGTGCCATGGTGCCCAACGATGACATGTCTTTTGATCTGCACGCATGTTTCAATGATTCACCACCATGGCACCGAACTCCACCAACTGGGCAGATGAGGTACAAAATGGGACCCAACCACCTGCCTGAAGCTTTTGCTGTTGATATCTTCCATTGCCGCGAACCTTTCTGCCGACACTGGGACTCACCGTAGGAACAACCTCTGGCCGGCTGGGCGCTATGTCGCTATCAAAAAACTCGTGGGTTTTTCGATGGCGACATGGCGCCTTCCACCTTTTGAACTTTTTGGCCCATGAAAATTGACTATCCGCTATAAAACATTACTAGTGATGCAACCTGCCCGCCGTTAGACATTTTTGTCAGGCGCTATGTCGCTATGAAGATTTTTTGGCCAACACACGATAGCGACATAGCGCCAACGGTGCCGTGGAACCTTTCTGACCTGCTGTGAAACTTTTCTGACCCGCCAAAGAGTCTTGGACGACCTGCACACTGGATCCACTGGACACGCGTCAATAGGGGGCAATGTTGCTAACATAAATCTCATGCAACTTCATCATAGAGAGATAGTGCCCTCCGTAGATCTTCCTCAGATCTGACGGCAAAGAACTTGCGAGCCGCAAAATATATCATAAGGTTTAAAACTTTTTTAATTTTTAATATTTCATGGGTATTGACTATGGATATTTCAAAGGTGGGAAGGGCAATATGAATTATGAATTTTGGCGAGAAAGTTAAAATACAACAATACCCATTCCAAAAAAATAGTTGTTATTGGAATAGCCATTCCTATTCCCAATATTACATGCCTGTTCTCCATTCCTATGCCTGTGGCCAAACGGGCCCTAAGATTTTAAACCGAATAACAGATATTAAGAATAAAGAATTCTTATATAAAAAATACTAATGGGATTCTTATTGCTTAATATATAAGACAAAGTAGTAAGAGAAATTTTATACAATCTCCATTGCACAGTGCAATTCTAAAGACTAGATAGCTAGTCATATAAGGAAATAAAGTATTGGTCACAATATCTGAAGCTATACCAAGGAGGGGCATTACAGACACCAACATGATGGATAGACTTGACCATGCCAAACCTAAAGACAAGGGTTTTCATAGGATGATCGAAAATGATTTTGAAAATCAATGCAATAACTCAATCGAGCTTGTTCTAGCTCTCATCTAGAAGGTTGTATCTATTCATCCTCCTTAGCAACGCTTGACTATGGAATATTCAGCCAAACCTCTTTTCATGCAAGGTAAAAGCATCTTAGTGGCATTACAAATACGACTGAGCAAAAAATGAATAAACCACAACTCTTCTTATTTATTACGCCGAGAGGTGTTCTATACAATGGCAGCAAAAATGCCCAGCACAGGAATCTACCAAGATTCCTTGTCAATAAAAAAGAATTAGGAGCGGTTACAAACCTCCAAATTAAATATTAAAAAAGAATTCTTGAAATAATAGCTGGCTGAAATAATAGGAAGCCAAATGGAGGCCGAAATAATAGGCCCAAAAGAGTAGGGCCCAAAAAAGTAGGACTTGAAAAATAGGGCCCAAAAAAATAGGGGCAAAATAATTTCAATATGATTTATTTTTCTTAAATATAATTTTGCATGCACATTCATGCTTTTTTTTTTTCGGGGAGTGGGGGAATTTCAAACAAATTCGTGGAATGTGAAGAGACGTTTATTGGGGGATATGAGGACCCTCTCAGAAGTTATAAAACCAAGGCCTCTCATTTCATTTTTATTTTATGTTTTTGTAGGAAGGAAGAGGTGGAGGTTATTGGAGGATTAAATTGGAGTTTTCAAATAGGAGTAAATTGAAGTTTTGGAGTAACATTTTTGCAGGTGAGATTTCTATTTTTTATTTACATTTTCATTTAGATTTAGATGTAGATGTAAATTGAGATTCAAAATTAGTTATAATATTCTACTTTGATTTAGATTTCAATTTTAATTAATTTCATTTAGATTTAGAATTTTGTTCATAACTATTTAGGCTTGCATTTAATAGTTTAGTCTTTCATGTTTAATTTAGATTTAGATTTGTATTCAAAATCTATTTGATATATATATTTTATAATACTTTTCATTGTTAATGGTGCTTGATGGGAGTGTTTTAGGGGTGTCTTCTTTTCTATTTCTGAAATATTTTGGTCCAATATGTACTTTCCTAACCAGATCTATCCATTTTCTTCTGATTCATGCATGGAACTTCCTGATGCTATTAGCGCGTTGCTGGGACTAAATAGGAATGGATTAAAGATAAATGACTGACTCTAGATCTGGATATGCATTTGGAATTGGCTCTATTGCAGCTCCAATTTATAGGTTCCTTCCTACTACCTATTCTTTCGATGGTTTAATCTGGTTAAGTGCGGATTGAGAGGTTCTGGCTCATTCCCACCGGTGCGAATAATTATGTCAATGCTGAACGACTTATCCAATGTGATAATTGCTGTAGATATAGAATGTGGCCATGGTGATTTTCTTAGCAATAGAATTCAAAAAAAGGAAAATCTGGTATTAACACAATGTTATAGGAAATGTTTGAGCAGAAATGCTTATAAATACATTCAAATTTCTTTTGTAACTCATAATATCAATCTCACTTTTTCTTGTGCTCCTTTAGTCTAAGAAAGATAATAGATTGGAGTAACAAATTGCTTCTGTAACGACAGTTGCAGGTGCAATTATTTTAGCAATTTTGGGCATTCTAACTGTTCTTGTGATGGGTACTTATGTATTAGTTCTTAGATTATGTACTTTGGTTGTATTTAGAGTCTTTTTAATAATGTTTGAAAATACTATTAAATATAATAATAAAGATTAATTTAATGTTAAATATAACATGCTATAGCACTTATAAAAAATATCAAAAACACAATTGCTACAACAAAATGAGAACGGAGAAAAAACTTTAGTTTTTGTATTAATTCGTCTGCTTAAAATATATTACAATTGCCATATTTTATATTGAGAAATGCCTCATATGGACTTTCGCATGCTTATTTAGCTGCACTACAATCAAGACTAACTTTGTACTTAATCTAATTTTATCGAATGAGACTGACCCAAGATTCTTATGTAACTGTTGTTATAACAAACATAGACAATCGTAGAACTTGTGATTAATAATTTATAACTGCTTGATTCTCTGTATTTCATGCATAAATTCATGATTCTAAAAACTCAAAGTTCAAACTGCATGTTACATTCTCTTCCTTATTTGGTGAATTGGAGCATGACTATTAGATTAAATGGTGCATGGAAGAGACAAAACACTGAAAGAAATTACTCTTTTCTTATTATTATTGTTGCTGCTATTTTTAATTTTTTTATAATTATTGTTAGTCTTGATGTTGTTTTTAATTTTATTATTACAAATATTGATTATTAATATCTCTGAGTTCATCCAGAGAATAGTACTAAATCTAAAAAAACTTAGTAATAACAGTTTGAGATAATTGCAAAAAGTTTTTATTTTCACAAATATTCTCTTTCCTTTGAAAATCTGCTATTATTTTGGTAATGAATTGTAAAGTAGAAAGGAAAAACTTTCTGTAAATCTTTTTTGGTTACTATTTTGCTTGCAGTTTTCATTTTCTATGAAAGTTTATTATTTTTTCAAATCTTAAAAATAAATTTTTTCATATATGTAATTTTATTTTATTATTAAAATAATAAGATTTTGGAGGTTGTAAAATATTGAACTTTAGAAATTATTTTAGATTTTACAAATGAATTTTAACATAATATTTATATTAAAGAAAGAAAAGATAATAAAATTGTTACTTAAATCAAATATATGTGTGTGTGTGTGTTTGTGTGTGTGTGTGTGTGTGTGTGTGTGTGTGTGTGTGTGTGTGTGTGTGTGTGTGTGTGTGTGTGTGTGTGTGTGTGTGTGTGTGTGTGTGTGTGTGTGTGTGTGTGTGTGTGTGTGTGAGAGAGAGAGAGAGAGAGAGAGAGAGGGAATTATCATGAGGCGATGTGATACAGAGAAAGAGTGAGATAAATAACATGATGCAATGTGTGTGTGTGTGTGTGTGTGTGTGTGTGTGTGTGTGTGTGTGTGTGTGTGTGTGTGTGAGAGAGAGAGAGAGAGGGGTAGAAGGAAAAGGGGAGAGGGGGAGAGATGAGCCATGGAGAGAAAAAGCATATGAAGGGTCCAAAATAGAGGGAGATGGAGATGGTGGAGAGAGAGAGAGAGAGAGAGAGAGAGAGAGAGAGAGAGAGAGAGAGAGAGAGAGAGAGAGAGAGAGAGAGAGAGAGAGAGAGAGGATAATCTTAAAGGTGGTAGAAGGAAAAGGGGAGAGCGGGAGAGATGAGCTATGGAGAGAAAAAGCATAAGAAGGGTCCAAAATAGATGGAGATGGAGATGGTGGAGAGAGAGAGAGAGAGGATAATCTTAGAGGTGGTAGAAGGAAAAGGGGAGAGCGGGAGAGATGAGCCATGGAGAGAAAAAGCATAAGAAGGGTCCAAAATAGATGGAGATGGAGATGGTGGAGAGAGAGAGGCCATGAGTGAGAGAGAGAGAGAGAGACAGAGAGAGAGAGAGAGAGAGAGAGAGAGAGAGAGAGGAGAGGAAGAGGGTGAGAGACATGAGGTAGACATACATAGAGTGTTTTAGAGATATATAAACATGAATATGGGGTGTGTGTGTGTGTGTGTGTGTGTGTGTGTGTGTGTGTGTGTGTGTGTGTGTGTGTGTGTGTGTGTGTGTGTGTGTGTGTGTGTGTGAGATGATTAGAGGGGGCAGGAGATGTAGATATATAGAATGGGAGTAGGGAGAGATGAGCTAAATAAGAAAAAGAATATATAAGGCCCAAAAGAGATGTAGACAATGATGGGGAGAGGAAGAGTATTATGGATAGTGATAGACAATGACAATAATTATGGAGGGAGAGATGTATATATGTAGAGAAAGAGATGGACAAAGAGAACAACATAGGGGGGGTGGGGAGGGTATACATTATTGGGAGGGGGGGGAGGGAATTATATAATGGGACATGTGAGAGAGAGTGTGATTACAATTAACAATAACCCTAACCCTAAATCTAAACTATAATTATAATTTAGAGTAATAATATTTATTAATTATTATTTTATTAGCTATAATATGATTAGTAACCAAAAAATTATCTTAATAGCAATAATAACACAAACCCTAACTCTAACTCTAACTCTAACTTGAACCCTAACTCTAACTCTTATATGAACACTAACACTAACACTACCTCTAATTTTAACACTAACTCTAATTGTAACCCTAACCCTAATGCTAATCCAAACCATAACCCTAACACTAACCCTAACCCTAACCCTAATGCTAACCCTAACCATAACCCTAACACTGACCATAACCCTATCTCTAACACTAATTCTAATCCTAACCTTAATTCTAACCCTAAATATAACCCTAACTCTAACTCTAACTCTAACTCCAACCCTTAGTCGAACTCTAATTCTAACTCTATCTCTAACCCTAACCCTAACTCTTATTCTAACCGTAACACTAACCCTAACTATATTTGTAACCCTAATTCTAACCCTCACCCTAATTCTTACCCTTATCCTAACCCTAACTCTATCTCTATTTCCTAACTATATTTCTAACCCTAATTCCAACGTTAACTCTAATCCCAACTCTAAATCTAATTTTAAACCTAACCCTAACCCTAACTCTAACTCTAACCCTGACTGTAACTCTAACCATAACAAGAACCCTAATTCTAATTCAAACCCTATCCCTTACCCTAATTTTCATCCTAATGCTAACCCTAACTTTAACTCTAACCCTAACCCTAACCTTAACACTAAACTTAAACTTAATTCTAACCTTAACCCTAAACTTAACTCTAACAGTAACCCTAACCCCAACTTTAACACTGACCTTAACCATAAACATTAATTTTTCCCTAACTCTAACCCTAAATCTAACTCTACCATAATTGGACTCTAACCATAACCCTAACCCTAACTTTAATCTTGGCTTAAAAATTTTCCCTAACCATAACTCTAGAACCTTAACCCTTACTCAAGCCCTAACCCAAACCCTAACCCTAACCCTCGACCTACTATAACCCTAACCCTAACCATAACCATAAGTCTAACCCTAACCTTAACCATGAGCATAACTCTAACCCTAAACTTAACCATAAACATAACTCTATGCCTAACTCTAACCCTAAATCTAACTCTACCATAACTAGAATCTAACCCTAACCCTAACTTTAATCCTAACTAAAACCCTAACCCTAATCCTAAACCTAACCTTAACCCTGACTCAAACCCTAACCCTATCCCTACAATAACCCTAACTCGAGCCCTATAATAACACTAACCCTAACCCTAACCTTAACCATGAGCATAACTCTAACCCTAAATCTAACACTACCATAATTGGACTCTAACACTAACCTTAACCAGGAGCATAACTCTAACCCTAAATCTAACACTACCATAATTGGACTCTAACCCTAACCCTAACCCTTACTTTAATCTTGGCTCAAACCTTAACTCTAACCCTAACCCTAACCTTAACCATGAGCATAACTCTAACCCTAAATCTAACACTACCATAATTGGACTCTAACACTAACCTTAACCAGGAGCATAACTCTAACCCTAAATCTAACACTACCATAATTGGACTCTAACCCTAACCCTAACCCTTACTTTAATCTTGGCTCAAACCCTAACCTTCACTCTAACCTTAACCTTGACTCAAACCCTAACCCTAGCCTTACTATAACACTAACCCTAACCATAACCATAACTCTAACCCTAATCTTAACTATGACCATAACTCTAACCCTAACCTTAACCATAAACATAACTCTAATCCTAATGGGGACACAACCCAACAACAGAATGGACACAATAGAAAAGGGGAATTATATTAACTGAGAAAATAAGCTAGTACAAACAGTGCAGAGAAAATAAACTTCAAAACATGCCCTACGGGCTTACAATAGCATAAATCTGGAGAATATTTCTCCTTATAGCACCTCCTCTCAAACTCCACCCCGAACTACCTTTTACAATGCCAGAAATCTCCTTAAATAGACCCCGGAGGGTTAAGGACTAGGAGTACATTCTAGAAAGTGCTAGTAGGCATCCACCAACAAAATAGAAGGTTCCGAAAGCTGCGTTAGAAGTCGGTGCAATTCTAGAAGAATCCAGAAACGGTAGCCGAACTTTCGGGAGGCATAACTTTTGAACCGTAACTCCGATTGACGAACCGTTTACATTTTTGGAAATCTCTCGAAGCGCTCTATAGCCCTATGGACCAGCTTTGCTCATCCCCCATTTTTTGACCCTTTTCAAGGTCATTTAATGCCCCAAACCTGACTTTGAAGCATTCTTAGGAGGTCTCCAAAACTCGAAAAACTGCAATAACTTTTAAACTATGGGGCCTATCGACCTAATTCTTTTTCTGGAATTCTCTAAATCATGATTATATTCATCTGGCCAATTCACACCTTCTAGTTTATCGAAATGATGGCCCAAATACATGCTCCTATTTTTTCAGGATTTTCAAATGCACTAATAGTTGAACTATGAGAGTTGGAACCTTTATTTGAGCCAAATGGGTATCCAAAAATGTAAAGATATGAAATAGAAACTAAGTCTAAGTACATTTTTTTTTTGGTGACACAGGATTGCCCTTATACCTCTGGATGCTCCTGCATCAGACACCCAGGGTAGATTGAAAAGTGACCCTGTCACTTTATGGATGGTAGAGGAAATCCCAAATGGGAAACCTCAGCTGCTGAAATCCAAGTTGAGTCCTCGATCGGCTGTCCTTTCCATTTGACCAAATACTCTTCATACTACTTGTTTCTAGTACTCCTACCCACACGGTGATCTAGAATGTCTTCTATCTCCTCCTTCTTAGAAGTAGGAATTGGACATGGCTCTAAAACCAGCTCCTCATTTGCACCATCATCATGATACTCTATTAAATCTACAATGTTGAAAATGGGAGAAATGTGAATACCATCTGGCAGCTCCACCTCATATGCATTTCCTGAGTTATGTTTCTTCAAAATTTTGCAGGGGCCAAATTTCTTCATTTTCAGCTTGTTGTAAGTACCAACTGGAAATCTTTCTTTCTGTAAGTGCACCATGACAAGATCCCCTACTTGGAATTCCTTATGTCTTCTCCTTACATCAGCCCTAGCTTTATACTCTTGATTCATCTTGATAATGTGTGCTTGAACCTCCTCATGTAGACGCTTGATGTGTTCAGCAAATTCCTCAGCTTCAGCACTTGTTCTCTCCCCTTGTTCTATCTTCCTCAATTCTGGTGCAGTCCTTGGGCTATTTCCATATACAATTTGAAATGGTGATTTTCCAGTACTCCTATTTATAGAGTTATTATAAGCAAACTCTGCCTATGGTAGAATCAAATCCCATCCCTTGGGCTTATCTCCAACTAAACATCTCAACAAATTGCCAAGACTTCTATTTACCACTTCTGTTTGGCCATCAGTCTGTGGGTGATGCGTGGAACTGAATTTCAAGTCTGTTCTCAACTTCTTCCACAATGTCCTCTAGAAATACCCCACAAATTTAGTATCTCGATCAGAAACTATACTCCTTGGAAGACCATGTAGTCTTACCACCTCTTTGAAAAACAAGTCTGCAATATGGACAGCATCATGAGTTTTGTGGCATGGAATGAAATGTGCCATTTTGGAGAACCTATCAACCACCACGAATACTAAGTCATTACCCCTTTGTGTCCTTGGCAATCCAAGAACAAAATCCATACTTATGTCCTCCCATGGCCTTGATGGAACAGGCAATGGCTGATATAGGTCAGTATTTTGACTAAACCCCTTGGAAACTTGACAAACTTGGCAACTCTGTACAAACTTCTTCACATCCTGTGTAATTTGAGGCCAAAAATAATGTTCTCTAAGAATGGCAATGGTCTTATCTCGACCAAAATGTCCTGCCATCCCTCCACTGTGTTTGTCCTTAATCAGATTTTCCCTCATGGAACTCCTTGGAATGCACAATTGACTACCTTTGAACAACATGCCATCCTGAATCAAATAATCTAACCACTTGGTTCTATCTACAGCAACAGGTTCTTTACAAGCTTTCCATGCTTCAGCAAAATTCGGATCCTCAGGGTACAAATTCTTGAGTTCATCAAACCCAACTACTTCAACCTGCATTGTTGTAAGCAACGACTGTCTCCTACTTAGTGCATCTGCAACCCTATTAGATTTTCCACTTCTATGCTTCAACACAAATGTATAACTCTGCAAGAATTCTACCCACTTCAAATGCCTCTGATTCAATTTACCTTGGCTATTTAGGTACTGTAATGCCTGATGATCAGTATACAAAACAAATTCCTTTGGCAATAAATAATGCCTCCATTTCTTTAAGGCCTGAACTATTGCATAGAACTCTTGATCATAAACAGAATACTTCTTCTTTGCATCATTCAATTTTTCACTAAAATATGCAATAGGCTTACCTTCTTGGCTTAATACAGCCCTAATAGCACTACCACTAGTATCACAATCCACCTGAAATACCTTTCTAAAATCTGGAAGTGCCAACACAGGCTGTTCAGTCACCTTCTTCTTCAGCAATTCAAAACTTCTCGCGGCTGCTGCAGTCCATTTGAACTCTTTTCTATCCCCTATTATTGTATCAGTTAGAGGTGCACATATGCCACTGAAATTCTTAATAAACTTCCTATAAAAACTAACCAAACCATGAAATGATCTTACCTCAGTAGCAGACCTTGGAGTAGGCCATTCCAAGATGGCTTGTACCTTCTCTGGATCCATTTTGAGACCTTCAGGTGATATAACAAATCCCAAATAGACTAACTCCCTTTCTGCAAAGACACACTTCTTTAGATTAATTAACAGTTTCTCTTCCCTTAGCCTTTCAAGGACACTACGAATATGCAGTAAATGTTCTTCCAAAGTCTTGCTGAAAATTAAAATATCATCCAAATAGACAATAACAAATTTTCCCAAGAACTTCTTAAGTACCTCATTCATGAGCCGCATGAAGGTGCTTGGGGCGTTCGTCAATCCAAAGGGCATGACTAACCACTCATAAAGACCCTCCTTGGTCTTGAAGGCTATTTTCCACTCATCTCCTTCTCGAATCTGTATCTGATGATAGCCACTCTTCAGATCTATCTTTGTGAAGTACTGAGCTCCACTCAAGCAGTCCATAAGATCATCCATCCTTTGTAAAGGAAATCGGTACTTGATGGTTATCCTATTTATAGCTCGAGAATCTGTACACATCCTCCACTCTCCATCCTTCTTTGGTGCAAGTACTGTAGGTACTACACATGGACTCAAGCTTTCTCGAATCAAGCCCTTCCTCAACAGCTCCTGAACCTGTCTATTTAGCTCCTCTGTTTCAGTAGGAGTCATCCTGTGAGCAGCCTTGTTAGGCAAATTAGCTCCTGGAATCAGATCTATCTGATGACTGATTTGCCTTACTGGTGGCAATCCATCTGGAACATTATCAGAGATAATATCTCCAAATTCCCCTAGTAAATCAGAAACTTCAAATGGTATTTCACTACTACCTTCTTTATCTTTCCTAGGAATCAAAGCATAGCACATACGCTGATGTTTCATGCCATCTAAAAACTTCTTCCATCAACAAGACAAATCCTAGCATTGCTACATACCTTTTCACCTTCCTTTTTCATGGGCTTCAATTTGTGGCGAACTCCATCCTTTGTCAGAGAGTATGTGTTTGCATGTCCATCATGTATTGCATGTCTATCAAACTGCCATGGTCTACCCAACAATAGATGGCAAACATCCATTGAAATAACATCACAGAGAACTTCATCATGGTAACTCCCAATTTTGAATTTTACTAAACATTATTCACTTACTAGGACCTTATGATCATCTTTTACCCAAGAAATCCGATAGGGTTGGGGATGTTTCTTCCTCTTGAGCTTCAGCTTAGAGACCATCTCTTCTGATACCAAGTTATCAGTGCTACCACCATCAATGATCACATCACAACATTTATCCTCACACTTGCATCTGGTACGGAACAAACTCCTCCGCTGTCCTGGTTCATTTTCACCGCTTAGTAGGACTCTTTAATTTACCAAGGTCTCTCCTCTTTCTGCATCCTCTGAATGTGATGATTGTGCATCCTCATCCACATGAGCAACCCTAGCTTGGCCCTGAGTTCTTCTATCTATCCTTCCTTGTCATTGAGGGCATTCAAAGGCACGATGACCTTCTTCATTGCAATCGAAATAGGTACCACGGAAGCCTCCTCTTCCTTGTCCACGTCCTCTACCTCTTCCTCTTTGATTTCCAAAGTCTTGATCACGGGAGCGGTTGAAACCCTCATTCCTCTGGTTCCTGCTAGTACCCTCATCTTCATTTTTCTTTTGAGTTTCATTGCGGCCTCCAGATGATCTACCACTTCCCCTTCCTCCTTGACCACGCCCTCTTTGTCTTCCTTCAAACCTTTTACTCAGCTTCTCTTCAACTCGTAGGGAAAACTGGTATGCTTCTTCAACGCTGGTCATTCTTACTAGACTTAATTCCTCTTGGATGCTAGGTCGCAACCCACTGATATAACGAGCCACCTTCTCCTTATTTGCTTCTGCATGCCCCGCTCTAATCAGGAGTCGGTAAAACTCCTCTGTATATTCTTGGACTGATCTTCCTGCTTGTTTTAACCCATGCATCTTCTTAAATAGATCAAGCTCATAGTCCACAGGAATGAATTGCTTCTTCAATTTGTCCACCACGCGATCCCATCTTGTGATCTTCTCCTTTCCTCTTCTAAGTCTTTCCAGTTGAATCTCTTGCCACCAGATTTTGGCATGGCCTTTCAGTTTGGCCTTTGCAAACTTAACCCTATCTGGGTCCCTTATATCCTCATACTCAAAGTATTCTTCCAGTTCATTGATCCAATCGATCAACTCATCTGGTTTCAAATTTCCTGAAAATATACCCACTTCAATTGTAGGTCTTTTCCCAAACCTAGTAATGGCCCTAAAAAGCCTTTCCTCTATAGGATTCAGAACTTCCTTGTCAACTTCCATTACTTCCTCTTCATTGTCATCCTCACTATTGTCATCTGCGGCAATATTTGCTCCTCTACGAAGCTCCTCTTGCAATGCTTGTACCTATCTCTGGAGGGCTCTAATCTCCTCAGGATCAATAGCTCTTGCCCTTCCACCATGCTCTCTTCATGGAGGCATCTTCTAACTCGAACCCACAACCACACAGTCCTGGTGCAAACTGCCTCACAGTCGGCGCTCTGTCTACACACTTAGGAAAACCGGCTCTGATACCACTTGATGGGGACACAACCCAACAACAGAATGGACAGAATAGAAAAGGGAAATTATATTAACTGATAAAATAAGCTAGTACAAATAGTGCAGAGAAAATAAACTTCAAAACATGCCCTACGGGCTTACAATAGCATAAATCTGGAGAATATTTCTCCTTATAGCACCTCCTCTCAAACTCCACCCCGAACTACCTTTTACAATGCCAGAAATCTCCTTAAATAGACCCCGGAGGGTTAAGGACTAGGAGTACATTCTAGAAAGTGCTATTAGGCATCCACCAAAAAAATAGAAGGTTCCGGAAGCTGCGTTAGAAGTCGGTGCAATTCTAGAAGAATCCAGAAATGGTAGCCGAACTTTCGGGAGGCATAACTTTTGAACCGTAACTCCGATTGACGAACCGTTTACATTTTTGGAAAGCTCTCAAAGCGCTCTATAGTCCTATAGACCAGCTTTGCTCGTCCCCCATTTTTCGACCCTTTTTGAGGTCATTTAATGCCCCAAACCTGACTTTGAAGCATTCTTAGGAGGTCTCCAAAACCCGAAAAACTGCAATAACTTTCAAACCATGGGGCCTATCGACCTGATTCTTTTTTTGGAATGCTCTAAATCATGATTACATTCATCTGGCCAATTCACACCTTCTAATTTATCGAAATGATGACCGAAATACATGCTCCTATTTTTTCGGGATTTTCAAATGCACTGATAGTTGAACTATGAGAGTTGGAACCTTTATTTGAGCCAAATGGGTATCAAAAAATGTAAAGATATGAAATAGAAACTAAGTCTAAGTACTTTTTTTTTTTGGTGACACAGGATTGCCCTTATACCTCTAGATGCTCCTGCATCAAATCCAAACCTTAAACATAACCATAACTCTAACCCTAACCTTAACCATAAATATAACTCTAACCCAAACCTTAACCATAACTCTAACAATAACCATAACCGGAACTCTAACCCTAACCTTAACCATAACTCAAACCCTAACCCTAACTCTAGCCCTAACCCTAATGCTAACCCTAACCCTTATTCTATCCCTAAGGTTAACATTAATTATAATGGTAACTTTGTCCCTAACCATATATCTATGTTTGACTATAACATTTTACATTACAATATGCCAAAAAGAAAATTACTTTTTTAAAACCATAATCCTACCCCTAATTCTAACCCTAAATATAACCCTAACTGTAAATCTAACTCTACCATAATTAGACAGTAATCCTAACCCTAATCCTTAGTTTAACCTTCACTAAAACTGTAACCTAACCGTAACTCTAACCTTAACGCTGACTCAAAACTCTAACTCTAACCTTACCCCTTACTTTAATCTAGATGAAAACCATAACCCTAACCCTATCCTTAACCCCAACTCAAACCCTTACCCTAACCTTAACCTTGATGTAACTCTATATACAAGCCTAACTCTAAATATAAACCTAACCTTAACCATCACCCTAAAACTAACCCTTTCTCTACCCCTTTCTCTAACTCTAACTGTAAATCTAATTTTAACCCTAACCCTCAGCCTAATTATAACCCTAATTTAAACTCTAACTCTAGCCCTTATTCGAGCTCCAATTCTAACTCTACCTCTAACTCAAACCCTGAATCTAATTCTAATCCTAACCCTAACTATATGTTTAACCTAAACCCTTATTCTTACCCTCGCCCTTTCCTTAACCCTAACCCTAACTCTAATTCTAACCCTAACTATATTTGTAACCCAAATTCTAACCCTAATCCTAACATTAACTCTAACTCTAATTCTAAACCTAACCTTAACTATAACCTTAGCAAGATTCATAATCCTAAAAATAACCCTAGCCCTAACCCTAATGCTAATACTGACTCTAATTATAACTCTATTCCTAACCGTAACTCTAACCCTATCCATAAATCAAAGCCTAACAATAGCCCCAACCATAACACTAACCCTAACCCTAAATATAACTCTACTCTTCAATATAACATTTTACATAACAATATGCTTAAAATAAAACTAAATTAAAGTGATGCAAATAAACATCATATATAGAATTAAAAAATAAAATATTCAAGAATAGTTTTATAGTAAGTTTATACAATTTTATTTAAAAAGAAATAAATAATTCAGCACTTACCTTAAAAAAATAGAAAAAATTTAAAAATATTTTTCCCATTGCGCCGCGATTGCCACTAGCTTATATATACCTCTATATATTACGACGAGAGTAATCGTTCTCGAGGTGCCTATTTTCATTTTCATAAATCCCACCTGTGATTAAAATAACCTTGGAATTAAATGAAAATAGGCACCTCGAGAACGATTGCTTTCGGCATAATATATATAGAGGTATATATCAGCTAGTATATATAATGTTGGATGACCCACAGGAAGTGATACCATTGACTTCAGATTTGATCCAATATAATGACCCATTTTCAATAGACTTTTACATTTTAACAATTTCTACGCACTAACTTAATGGGATGTAGATTGAATTCTAGTCGAAACCGCGTGCAAGTTGGCTGCGAAACCCATCAGAAGACGTCGTTTGAGACTGAGTCCACTGTAATATTTCATCTCAAATAGTTCAGAGATTTATCGGCCTTGCAAATTAAAGTCCGAAGATTGGCCTGAAACAAAAGATCATGCTAAAAATGATGAGCGAACCAGTAATGGACGGGGCCGAGTTTTGGAAAGTGGGAGAGTCGAAGACTGATTTTAACGACGTTTACGACTGGATATGCCATCTCTACCGGTCAGGACATAAATGTCCTCCGCTTTCGCTGAACATTTATTTTGGCGACACAGATTCATTTGACAACACAGGATCACTTTTCCTTGAATCCGAATTTCAAGGTATTAGTAACGTCAGTCTCTTTATCTCGTCGGATATGGGTAGGCATTCTAGTCTTGGAATCTGCTCTACTGGGATTGTTGGACAAGAAGCCCGCCAAAAGAACACATTCCTGCTATTCACCAACTTGTTTGTACGTGTGTATTGCAATGCCTTCAACTGTAATGACATCCCACAAATGAAAATCCCGCTGGGCACAATTGACCCTGCCAAATACAAGCAAGTATTTAACTCTCTCTTTTTAGTTGCTTGCTTTTCCTTTTTGTATTATTCCATATTTCAAATCTTTGAAAGGTGGGTGGATAAATTGCCATGTCGTAGAGCAGAGGAAATTCTGTCAATCACAGGAGTTCCGACTCAAAATTCTCAATTTCCAGACATTTACGACTGCATATGCCACCTCAACCAGAAGAAATCAAAGAAGCGTGAATTCCTTCCATTAAACGTTCATTTTAGCCCAGCAAATTCACTCTTCCTTTCATCCGAATTTATAGCTTGCGATAAAATCTCCCTCTCTCTCTCCTCGGCTATTCATAAACTTTTTGATCTTGGGATTGTTGAAGTAGAATCACGCCAGAGTAACACGTTTCAAGCATTCTTGAACCTGTGGGCATGTGTGCATCTAAAAGTCTTCGATCTAGATCTCGTGAAGCTCCAGCAAACGAAAACACAGCTGAGGACAATTGAATCTGCTAAGTACAAGCAAGCATTCAACTCTCTCTTTTCACTTGCTTGATATTCTTTTATGGTGCATTTCTGATCTGAAATTTCCGAAAGCGAAGCACAAAAATTGTTTTGTCATAGAGTAGAGAATATTTTGTCACTCATAGGACCTGGTGCAACTGGTTATGTGCTAAGGCATTTTTCTGCCGAGTTCACTTGCAAGTGCTTATTACACGGCGAGATTGATAATAAAGGGGGAAATAATGATTTGAGAATATCCTAATGCAGTTTAAGTCTTTCGGGATTCTGGAACATCAACAGCTACAGTCCAATACTGTCAATGCGCAGAATGGGCGAGGGACGGCTTGCTGATAAGCAACTCTGCAACGCCTTGAATTACAAGCAACTGCAATGTGTCATTCAATTCCGCTATGTGGTTAACGTCTTCAGAGACTTTATTGAAGTTAGGGTGGAAAATGATAATGTTGAGTGCAATGTAATTCGACTGGATCCGACATCGGAACAAAAGTCAATTCCAACAAGCCTTGAAGATGAGCGGCACTTTCTAGCAAAGATTGGCATAACTATAGGACCTCTAGTTGAATCCCATGTCCACTCTGTTTCATTGGGCAAATCATCACAGAATCCCATCACAGATATTGGGAGAGGGGAAACCATGGAGGCCACTTTTGAACCGCCAAATCACCCTGGTTTGAAGCTTTCCAAAGCCGTCACATCCGAAACAAGCATAAACAGTTGGGTGTTTGAGCAATCCTCCGTCAACAGGCCACATGTAGATCGAGAATGGACTCTCTATGATAGCGCTATGGGAAAGGCGGTGTCTAATTATAAGCCTCAAAAGTTTTTAGTCTTCAAGTCCAAGACTTGGTCTGGAGATAGGTATTCGAAACCCTGCAAAGCTTTCAGAGCACAATGAGGGGTGTTGTTTGGAGGAGATGAGTACGAACACCCAATAACATGGAGGCTCCACAGAGATTTAGAAGGTCAAACCGTGAACTGGGTTATGAAAGGTGAGGTCTGCTTTGCCTATGTCTCCAATAATTGCAGGTCTGCACATGTCCAGATTGCAAATCACCAATTTTTTCAAGTGTTTCAAATTCCATTGGTGCAGTCCACACCCAACTGATCTTTTCGAATCACGAAAGATAGGGGAACAGTTTAAACATTACACACTAAATTTCTATATCAAAAGTGTTAAATAGTTGAATTTGATTTTTTTTCCCAAGCTTAATTCTTCTTTTAGTGTGATATTTAAGGGTAGCCAAAAAGAGACTTTCTTCCTTCACAGATAAGCTTGCTATTTCATTTATATGCATCTAATTCTTCTTTTTGTGTGTGATATTTAAGGGTAGCCAAAAAGAGACTTTCTTCCTTCTAGGATAAGGTTGCTATTTCATTTATATGCATCTATGATAATGAATACTTTTCAACTACTTATGTTATTGAGAGTCTATTTCCCCTGTACTATTCATATAAGGTATTTCTAGGAAGGCTTGATTGTATTCCAAAATTGATGATTAAGTGCTCACAAAATATTCAAATTGTGATTTCAATTTTACTTACTATTGTCCTTTTTAACTTCATAGTATTGTGATTCCAATTTTACCTAATATTATCATTTTAACTCAGTATTGTAGAGTGGATCTCTAAAGGTATAAAAGATCTCCCTCCAAACCTTGATGCAAGCTTAAAACCTACTCATACATGATAGGACAATTCCTACTACAAACGGCTCCCTTGATGCCCACCAAAGCATCCCTTACAGCTCATTCCAAGCTCTCTACTTGACAAGGCCCCGAAGAGGCATCTCTCTACCAAACTGATTGATGCTTCTACTCATATAATTAATGTATTGGATCCCCCATCGCCCAATATATCCCATATCGAGTTTCAATGGATCCAGGTTATTCTATAGATCCAACAGATGACCTTGATTTGTCTTAACGAAGTAACACATTTGTAATGCTACTAATAACTGTGGCTCGAGTTATCCTCGTCTATGTTTTGAATTGGTTTTTATGGACGCTCTATGTTCTTATAAAGATGTACCATAATTGATAAATAGGAGATATTTTACTCTCAGTTGGACTGCTTTGTTCTTTGGTGTTTTACGATTTTTCATCCAAAAGCAGGGTATTCTTGAGAATTATTCTATAATTCTTTGTTAATCCTATGTTATAAACAAATTGTATTGAATTTTGTTGTTTATTAGAGAAATGGAATTTAGATCTGTAGATGAAGATGATACATTGTATCCTTCAAGATAAAAAATGGCCACAACATTTCGGAAGAATATTGAAAGTATGAAGGCTAACCAATACAAAGTTTCAACACAAAATTCTTCAAAATTTAAATTTGGGTTTGCCGTCGATTAAATCTAATCGTGAAATGGGAATGAGAAGATGGTGGTTTGAAGACTGAAAGATAAAGGTGCTAGCAATACACGAAGCCTCTGCTGCCGAGAGACATCGTCATGAAGCCTCTCGTTCGGACAACATATTGCCATGGAGCCACCCCCTACGAAAGGATACAGCATAAAGCTCTCACTCACAATATATAACTAAAAACTAACACATCCAAAATTTTCATAGAATTAAACTACCAATTTTGCACACAAAGACTGAAATCCAAGCACAGGATAAAGAAACCCTATATCTTAACAGGCTTAAATGCATATCAAAATAAGAAAACACCATTCAAAGAAATTCAAACACAAATAAAAAAAATAGCAAACCAGAGTACAAAACATCGTCACTCCGTCTGCAAATATTGCACTGGAGAGCCTGCATGCAAAAAAATCCATGTCCCTACATTTGACTCTATCGCTTTCGAATGATGAAGAGAAGGGCTCATGTATGACGATCTACCCTATCCTAGCTGTTAAATGATTATTATTTAAACTTAGTTTAAATTTACTTAGGACAAATGCATTATTTTATTATTTATTTTGTTAGACATCTAGGAGTATGTGTACTTATATGAGTTGTCATGTTGACAACACAAGAGTTAGCAACTCTATTTTAGCACATGGTGTCTACAACACTAGAGTTTGCATAATTAACAGAGTTGTCATGTAGACAACGCAATTATTCACACTTTTAATTAAGCACATAGTGTCTACAACATAATTTTACATGACACAACTTTATAAGCTTATCCTCTCATCATCGCACTAAATCCTGTGCTCAATGGAGGATAATCCAATTTTGAGTATTTAACACTTTTAGTGTTAGAATGAAGCTTAAAGTGTGATGTTTAAGCCATTCGTGATTCCCCCTATTTGGTTGATCAAAAATATTTCATTGTTATACTAGGGATAGATGAGTTACATCTCCTTCTGTCAACACTCTTTTAGAAGTCGAAAAGAAAAAATACATAAATGAAAATGTTGGGGAATTACAAGGCTTTTTGGACTCATGTTGTATGATTTTATCATAAAGGTCATATTTTTGATTGGTAGGCAATGCATAAAAATGCGGTGGATGTCCCTACATTCAACCGTGAGAAAAGCCATAGAGAAGACCGACGAAGGGCCCTGTTATAGAACTTTTATTTAATGATTTTTAAATAAATTTAAAATAATAAAAGTGTAAATATATGTTGTAAAGTTTCTAAAGCTGATAGGCATTCTACAATGCCATAATAGGTGGAGTGGGATGGTGTGAGCGTGTTAATGTTAACTTTTATTTTTCTAAGTTAAATTTGACAAACCATCTACATGTCAAAATTTTAAATCTTATTATAAATAGAATATACATTTTTAAAATAATTTAATAAATATCACATTAAATATTTTTTTTAAATATAATATTTGGAGATATAAATCATTCATTTTTAAAAAATTAAAAGCTTAAATTAGTAAAAACCTAAATAAATGGAGATTAATGAAATATTTTAAAGATTTTTAAATAAATTTAAAATAATGAAAGTTTAAATATATGTTGTAAAGTTTTTTAAAATTGTAGAAGGTTTGAATTCAATATCAATTTTCTCTTGATGGTATTTAACATTTAATAGTATTATTATGAAATATTACAGTATGAGTCTTGTATTGTTCTTGTTTAGATCTCTATCTATGATCAATAAATGGCTCTAAAAATTGCTTTGGCTTATATGAACATGATAAAGAAATCAAATTAGTGTCAAAGCATAAACATATATTTGATAAAAATCAAAAAGAAAAAAATGAATGCTTAGAATTTAGTTGCTTTGATCTTATGATATCTAAACCTTAAAAAAGGTTCATGGTGTTTTTAAAGTAATGTGTTAAAATGTGAGATTCCTACTCTCATCAATTAAACCCATAATCAAATCAATTATATGATCTTAGAATAATTTTTAAAGATGTGATGGTATATGTTATGATAAAATGCTATTGTGTTCCTCTCAATTAAGGTGTTCTTTGGCAAATCCTAGTTGGCTCAATAGTATTTGATAATTTTGGATGTTTGAGTGAATGTATTTAAATAAAATTTAACATGAGAATAAAAAAAAAAAGAAATGGGCAGGTCTACAATGACTAGTGGGTGGATGTTATTCAAATTTGAATTTATATTTTGAAGTTATACATTTCAACATTACTATTGTGAACAATCTAGATCAAATTTACACTAGTAGATCTTATCCAAGATGAGGCCTAATGACATGAAATTAATGCATACAATTATATTTCATCTATAAGTTTCTTAATCTAGTCAAAATGTGTGAACATAAAATAATCTAGTCAAAATGTCTGAACAATTAATGAAGTGGGACACTATATATATCATTAATTTTTCCTCCTAGTCTTGTGTGTGTGTGTGAAATTATATGATGGTATGTCAAAGAAAAAATATATCAATAAGAAAATTATTTAATTATCTTAAATACTCAAATGAACATAAAATATATAGTTCACAGTTATGATCTCCTTCCACTATAACTCCAACAACATACGAAAGTGAAAAATTAATGTAATAAATGACATCTATCAAATATTTAAAAATAAATATATTGAATTGATTTCTAGCAAAGAACAAGAGCTTTTTTAGAGCATAAGTTCCTACCTATTGAGTGGGTGTAATGACTTGACAAAAAAATTACTTAGCATAGATGTTGTTGGAGTTTTACATTAATTTGGGTTAACTCTAGGTTTAGATTTAGGTCAATAGTTTGATAAATAAGCACTAAATCAAGTTCATATTAGTTTGTGGGAAGTTGCATTTTGTAGATGGTTATTCACAAGAATAATGACTTATAAAGCCATTGTTATTCAATGTAATAAGCATCCCATTGTAGTGAATGTATATCCAATATAAATCAAATCAATATCATTTTGTTATACAATGATTTGAAGACACTATTATTTTCAGGTGTGAAGAACCAAATATACCTAAAAGAACAACAAGTTAGAACAATTATAGGAATGAATTTTCAACTTTCATATGTTGTACATTTCTTCAAAACCTTCATTTATTAAACTCTAACTATATTTATTTTACTATGTTTTATTAATATATAATCTACTGTCACATATTTCTAGAGTTATCACCCTCAATGTTTCCTCTTGTTTAGTTATCTATTTTAATAATGTTATATAATTTTAAAAAAATAAAATTTATTGGTGAACATTCTAATCTTATTGCAAAGATATCCTTTTAAAAATAAGAAAGTAAAAATTAAGGATTGAATGGAATGAAAAAAATAATTTCATATGAAAACTACAAGAAAATGTGCATAAAAGAGTGTAAATCAAGCTGAAAGTAAAATTATTAATAACTTAATTGAAAACTAGATTAGATCATTTTAGGTATAAAATATTAAAATGGACTAATTACAAGGATGAATGTGAATAGAAAATAAAAACATATATGTTTGAACAAGAGATTGATAAATAATAACACTAAGCATTGCATTTGTAATGATATATATCAAACATATAGACAATTTGAAAAAAATTATTTGGAAAAATAAAACTTAATAAACAACAAACTTCACATTTCAGTAACACATTACTTGGCTCACAATAAGTTTGAACAAATTGGCATGAATTGTGAAAACTAGATATCGATAAACTTCAAACTAAAAATAACTATCTAGAAAATGAAATTAAAAATTGTATATTAATATATTAACCTAATATATCTTTAAAATATTATTAGAATCTTTTATTTCAAATTTTTCTAAAGTCGGACAAATGAATGAATGCATTGTCTGCTTGTCTGAACACATTGCAGATTGAATATGTGGAAAGAAGAAATCTAAAATTATATAAGTTAGCACTAGTGGCATTCCATCTAGATAATTCCCAACCTTTCAAATTATGATATTTTTTGAACAATTTACTTTTCAACTATTTCCCTGCCATTTGTCTTTGTCCCATAGTGAATAAGAAACAATTTCTAATGAAAATGTTGAATGCTTTAAACTATTGGGGAATCAAAAAAATTATGGCAATTTCTCCCGATTAGAAAGGCCTCTGAGGTAGATTATCTGAGGCTATTTTCATACAAGGTTTTTTATTTAGGATGGATAGTATAGAATTAATTTCAGCTAACAACAGAGATAATACCTACATGGTAGGCCATGAGTTTAATTGGAATTTTAGTGTGGATCTTGGTTTCTAGATTGATAAATTTGACTCTTCAAATCAAGTCCATTATGCAGCTTGCCATTGCTAGCTTTGTTTAAATTGGTGTCATTTTTTGCCCAATAAGATGCAGCACATTGTTTGATCATGACTCATTAATGTTTAGTAACTCAACTTGTTATCTAATTTTTTTCTTGGTTTGGAGGTTTTTTTGTGGCAATGAGACCTACCATAGTAGAAGTTGCATATGATTGAGCTTTTGAACAACTTTGATGAGGTCATGACTAATCAAAGGTTCCAAAAAAAGGCTAGCATGATTAATATTTATGATTAGTTTAACTTATATCTATAGGATTTTTTTTAATATTTAGTTAAAATTTAAGTTAAACACTAGTAAAACTAGAATCTATCAATGAGAAAAGAGAAAACAGGGGAAAAAGTTAAATTTTAAAATTAGATTTAACAAATTTTAGAATCTTAGATTTTCTACATTGTAATAATTAATAAATTTAATCTACTAAAAGTAGGAACTATCATAATAATAAACCATTAAAAAAATTAAATTTAATAATAATAACCATTCATCTTTTCTATAAATACCATGAACTATCATTTTATACTCCCATTATACCAACAGTTACAATAAAAACAAACACACCATTTTGTTTTAGTGAGAAACAATCCTTAAGAGCCATTTCGTGGTTATTCCCCTTCCATAACAATCAGCCTCATCAAATGACATTAACTAGGAAATGTAAATAATTATAAATATACTATACTAAATGTCATCTCTATAGCCAATTGATGAAAGGAAAGTATTCAACTTTACAATTCATATTAAACATTTAATCCCCACGGTTCCAATTGACTAACAATATTAGAATGTCTAATTAAATATAGTAAAAATTAGTTTCCATGATAAAGTTACATATGCCACATGTTACAGTTCAAACCATGGATACTTGTATGAACTCAAGAGGACCATATTTGTTATAGTATGTTGGAGTCTAAATAGATCAAATATCAAAAAAAAAAATATTGTTCAAAGAGTGACATGATTAATAAAAAAGAAAATATAGACTATTGGTTCCAATCAAATTTTCCATCATTTTAGAATAGCAACAACCTTCCTTTTTCTAGGATGAACCAATGCATGCTCGAAAAACATTTCACAGCTAATCCATCTCATCTCAATCTACTACAACATGGTATCCTTCACTCATGACCAAATAGTTTACAATTATAAGAGTGGAAAGAATCCAACATGCAAGGACATGCGCTCTTTACAATAGAGCTTCCTAGGAAAATTTACATCACTGAATAAGAAACTAACACGTACTCAACCTCTAGCGGTGGTCATACTCTTGTCAATGAGAACTGACAACTTATTCAAACTAAAATATAGAAAGTCTTATTTTGGTGATTAATGAAAAATAAAGGAGTAAAAAATAAACACAATAATGCTGCCAACTTGGTAGCAATAAGACACTCCTGCAAGTCCATCTTTTAAAAAATATAAGGAATAAATAAATATAGTATAATATAATTGCACTTGATGAAGTTAAATAAATAATAATATCACATTTATAAGGTTAAATTTAATAAATAACATTAATAAAATAATAAAAGTATTATATAGCATAACTTAATATTATTAAATATATTATTTTTATCAAATTGATATGGTATAATATTATATCAATAAAATAGTATAATGTATCTAATTTTATTGATAAAGTAACATAGATAAATTCTTTAATAAATATATTAAAGAGATTAGTAACATATAATATAATATTTTGAAATCAATTATCAATTATTAATATAATAATAAGATGAACATAATAAAAATAAAATATTATATTCTATTATAATAATTATAATAATAGAATGGATATGATCCTATATAATAAATATTACAAACCATTTAAAAGATCGCGTTAGTAATGAATTTATATAATAAAATAACCATGCTCGATCGGTTGCATCCATTCAAAGATATTTATATAGAAGTAGACTACTCAGACGGAGGGGACATAATAGTTCACGGGGTTGGGAAAGAAAGAGGAAGTAACTACCATGGACGAAGGAGTGGGAGAACAATTCACGCAGAGGAATGAATAGCGAGGGAGGAAATCCAAGCGGGAAACAATTGCTTTCAGAATATTGGAGAAAGAACAGAGCAGAACGTAGAGTGGGGAGGAATAAGAATGCACAGGAGAACAGTAGAACAAATAATCAAATCAGGGAAGCAGGAAGCAAAAAATCAGAGAAGGATATAAAAGGCTATAACCAAACAAAGGCATTGAAGACATGATTTTGGCAGAGATAATTGTACTTGGTGATGTTAACCCCATCAATTACATCAGTCATGAATAGAAACTAAGACAAATAAAAAAAAAAATTGTTCAGAGGCATCAATAGGTGGTCATACGTAGATTGATATATTAGTCAGGTATTCCACTGGAATAGTTGGCAGATTGCTAGTGACGTGAACACAAACAGACAAGGATCGAACTCACATATTCATTCTACTAAGCACCCAGATGCTGACTACGAGTTATATCAAAGGACATGAATGATGTTAAAGGTAAAATCAATACAAACTTAGAACGTTGAGGTAAGCACCAATAAAAGGTGGGCAGTGACGGAAGTAATAAAATTCAGGTTTGATCGAACACAATAGATAGAAGGAAGAAAATACCAAAGGAGCACACTGGCATCTATTTCAATAATCATGCTCACTAAAGTTCAGGTGATCAAGATCAATATTAACATGATTATAAGATTTGATGTCTCATTCCCCAAATCGGTGTAGATTTTAGCATGAAGGGAGTAGGGCCTAGTCTTGTAGACGACAGGAAAGACTGGAGCCAACATCAGGAGAAATAGAGAGCTACACGTGGAAGAATATCCACTATAGCAATAGAAAAACTCAAAGCCATTCATCGCAGGAAGTCTTGTACTCAGAGGAAGAAACAGTAGAGACATATGGTTCATCTGATATTAACAATTGGAAGACTTTATGATAGCAGAGGATTCAAACATCAGAAGTTGATTTCAGAGGGTGCAGCCTCTAGCATGATACATAATAAACCAGAAAGAGAAAGATCATTCAGTTCCTAAGAATACCCACTATCATATTTTTACCAAGCCTCGGGATATTATATTTGCTTGATAAGAAACTCATGTTGTGATCAATACTCATCCGAAACTTGGACAGAAGTTTTGTCCTTATCATACCAATAATTACTCGACCTCTTATCAGAATCGAATGGAAATATCAGCAGATAATTAAGAGTTCATTTGGTTGATGGAATAGGAATAGAAAAATTATAGACACCAACATGATGGATAGACTTGACCATGCCAAACCTAAAGACAAGGGTTTTCATAGGATGATCCAAAATGTTTTTGAAAATCAATGCAATAACTCAATCGAGCTTGTTCTAGCTCTCGTCTAGAAGGTTGTATCTATTCATCCTCCTTAGCAATGCTTGAATATGGAATATTCAACCAAACCTCTTTTCATGCAAGGTAAAAGCATCTTAGTGGCATTACAAATACGACTGAGCAAAAAATGAATAAACCACTACTCTTCTCATTTATTACACCGAGAGGTGTTCTATACAATGTCAGCACAAATGCCCAGCATAAGAATCTGCCAAGATTCCTTGTCAATAAAAAAGAATTTGGAGCAGTTACAAACCTCCAAATTAAATATTAAAAAAGAATTCTTGAAATAATAGCTGGCCGAAATAATAGGAAGCCAAATGGAGGCCGAAATAATAGGCCCAAAAAAGTAGGACTTGAAAAAATAGGGGCGAAATAATTTCAATATGATTTTTTTTTTGTTAAATATACTTTTGCATGCACATTCACGCTTATTTTTTGCGGGGAGTGGGGGCATTTCAAACAAATTCGTGGAATGTGAAGAGACGTCTATTGGGGGATATGAGGACCCTCTCAGAAGTTATAAAACCAAGGCTCCGCATTTCATTTTCATTTTATGTTTTTGTAGGAAGGAAGAGGTGGAGGTTATTGGAGGATTAAATTGGAGTTTTCGAATAGGAGTAAATTGAAGTTTTGGAGTAACACTTTTGCAGGTGAGATTTCTATTTTTTATTTACATTTTCATTTAGATTTAGATGTAGATGTAAATTGAGATTCAAAATTAGTTATAATATTCTACTTTGATTTAGATTTCAATTTTAATTAATTTCATTTAGATTTAGAATTTTGTTCATAACTATTTAGGCTTGCATTTAATAGTTTAGTCTTTCATGTTTAATTTAGATTTAGATTTCTACTCAAAATCTATTTGATATATATATTTTATAATACTTTTCATTGTTAATGGTGCTTGATGGGAGTGTTTTACGGGTGTCTTCTTTTCTATTTCTGAAATATTTTGGTCCAATATGTACTTTCCTAACCAGATCTATCCATTTTCTTCTAATTCATGCATGGAGCTTCCTGACGCTATTAGCGCGTTGTTGGGACTAAATGGGAATGGATTAAAGATAAATGACTAACTCTAAATCTGGATACGCATTTGGAATTGGCTCTATTGCAGCTCCAATTTATAGGTTCCGTCCTACTACCTATTCTTTTGATGGTTTAATCTGGTTAAGTGCGGATTGAGAGGTTCTGGCTCATTCCCACCGGTGTGAATAATTATGTCAATGCTGAACGACTTATCCGATGTGATAATTGCTCTAGATATAGAA
Source organism: Cupressus sempervirens (assembly GCA_028749045.1). Classification (NCBI taxonomy): domain Eukaryota; kingdom Viridiplantae; phylum Streptophyta; class Pinopsida; order Cupressales; family Cupressaceae; genus Cupressus; species Cupressus sempervirens. The sequence goes on along the minus strand of CM053783.1, from coordinate 227,785,788 downwards.
TGCGTCCATGGTGATTTTCGTAGCAATAGAATTGAAAAAAATGAAAATTTGGTATTAACACAATGTTATAGGAAATATTTGAGCAGAAATGCTTATAAATACATTCAAATTTCTTTTGTAACTCATAATATCAATCTCACTTTTTCTTGTGCTCCTTTAGTCTAAGAAAGATAATAGATTGGAGTAACAAATTGCTTCTGTAACAACAGTTGCAGGTGCAATTATTTTAGCAATTTTGGGCATTCTAACTGTTCTTGTGATGGGTACTTATGTATTAGTTCTTAGATTATGTGATTTGGTTGTATTTAGAGTCTTTTTAATAATGTTTGAAACTACTATTAAATAAAATAATAAAGATTAATTTAATGTTAAATATGACATGCTATAGCACTTATCAAAAATATCAAAAACACAATTGCTACAGCAAAATGAGAATGGAGAAAAAATTTTAATTTTTGTATTAATTCGTCTGCTTAAAATATATTACAATTGCCATATTTTATATTGAGAAATGCCTCATATGGACATTCGCATGCTTATTTAACTACACTACAATCAAGACTAACTTTGTACTTAATCTAATTTTATCGAATGAGACTGACCCAAGATTCTTATGTAACTGTTGTTATAACAAACATAGACAGTCATAGAACTTGTGATTAATAATTTATAATTGCTTGATTCTCTGTATTTCATGCGTAAATTCATGATTCTAAAAACTCAAAGTTCAAACTGCATGTTACATTCTCTTCCTTATTTGGTGAATTGGAGCATGACTATTAGATTAAACGGTGCATGGAAGAGACAAAACACTAAAAGAAATTACTCTTTTCTTATTATTATTGTTGCTGCTATTTTTAATTTTTTTATAATTATTGTTAGTCTTGATGTTGTTTTTAATTTTATTATTACAAATATTGATTATTAATATCTTTGAGTTCATCCAGAGAATAGTACTAAATCTAAAAAAACTTAGTAATAACAGTTTGAGATAATTGCAAAAAGTTTTTATTTTCACAAATATTCTCTTTCTTTTGAAAATCTACTATTATTTTGGTAATGAATTGTAAAGTAGAAAGGAAAAACTTTCTGTAAATCTTTTTTGGTTACTATTTTGCTTGCAGTTTTCATTTTCTATGAAAGTTTATTATTTTTTCAAATCTTAAAAATAAATTTTCTTATATATGTAATTTTATTTTATTATTAAAATAATAAGATTTTGGAGGTTGTAAAATACTGAAGTTTAGAAATTATTTTAGATTTTACAAATGAATTTTAACATAATATTTATATTAAAGAAAGAAAAGATAATAAAATTGTTACTTAAATCAAATATATGTGTGTGTGTGTGTGTGTGTGTGTGTGTGTGTGTGTGTGTGTGTGTGTGTGTGTGTGTGTGTGTGTGTGTGTGTGTGTGTGTGTGTGAGAGAGAGAGAGAGAGAGAGAGAGAGAATTATCATGAGGTGATGTGATACAGAGAAAGAGTGAGATAAATAACATGATGCAATGTGTGTGTGTGTGTGTGTGTGTGTGTGTGTGTGTGAGAGAGAGAGAGAGAGAGAGAGAGAGAGAGAGAGAGAGGGGTAGAAGGAAAAGGGGAGAGGGGGAGAGATGAGCCATGGAGAGAAAAAGCATATGAAGGGTCCAAAATAGAGGGAGATGGAGATGGTGGAGAGAGAGAGAGAGAGAGAGAGAGAGAGAGAGAGAGAGAGAGAGAGGATAATCTTAGAGGCGGTAGAAGGAAAAGGGGAGAGCAGGAGAGATGAGCGATGGAGAGAAAAAGCATAAGAAGGGTCCAAAATAGATGGAGATGGAGATGGTGGAGAGAGAGAGGCCATGAGAGAGAGAGAGAGAGAGAGAGAGAGAGAGAGAGAGAGAGAGAGAGAGAGAGAGAGAGAGAGAGAGAGAGAGAGAGGATAATATTAGAGGCGGTAGAAGGAAAAGGGGAGAGCGGGAGAGATGAGCCATGGACAGAAAAAGCATAAGAAGGGTCCAAAATAGATGGAGATGGAGATGGTGAGAGAGAGAGAGAGAGAGAGAGAGAGGAAGAGGGTGAGAGACATGAGGTAGACATACATAGAGCATTTTAGAGATATATAAACATGAATATGGTGTGTGTGTGTGTGTGTGTGTGTGTGAGAGAGAGAGAGAGAGAGATGATTAGAGGGGGCAGGAGATGTAGATATATAGAAGGGGAGTAGGGAGAGATGAGCTAAATAAGAAAAAGAATATATAAGGCCCAAAAGAGATGTAGACAATGATGAGGAGAGGAAGAGTATGATGGATAGTGATAGACAATGACAATAATTATGGAGGGAGAGATGTATATATGTAGAGAAAGAGATGGACAAAGAGAACAACGTAGGGGGGGTGGGGAGGGTATACATTATTGGGAGGGGGGGGGGGGGAGGGAATTATAGAATGGGACATGTGAGAGAGAGTGTGATTACAATTAACCCTAACCCTAACCCTAAATCTAAACTATAATTATAATTTAGAGTAATAATATTTATTAATTATTATTTTATTAGCTATAATATGATTAGTAACCCAAAAATTATCTTAATAGCAATAATAACACAAACCCTAACTCTAACTCTAACTCTAACTAGATAATTCTAATTTTAACACTAACCCTAATCCTAACCCTAACCCTAACTCTAACTCTAACTCTATCTCTAACTTTAATTCTCCCCCTAACCCTAACCTTAACCCTTTATAATCCTAAATCTAATACTAATTCTAACCCTAACCCTAATTCTAATCTTAATCCTAGCCCTAACTCTTACCCTAACCCTAAATCTAATCAGGTAATCTTAACCTTAACCCTAATCTAACACTAATCACAACTCTATCTCTAACTTTAACTCTAACTCTAACTTGAACCCTAACTCTAACTCTTATATGAGCACTAACACTAACACTACCTCTAATTTTAACTCTAACTCTAATTGTAACCCTAACCCTAATGCTAATCCAAACCATAACCCTAACACTAACCCTAACCCTAACCCTAATGCTAACCCTAACCATAACCCTAACACTGACCATAACCCTATCTCTAACACTAATTCTAATCCTAACCTTAATTCTAACCCTAAATATAACCCTAACTCTAACTCTAACTCTAACTCCAACCCTTAGTCGAACTCTAATTCTAACTCTATCTCTAACCCTAACCCTAACTCTTATTCTAACCGTAACACTAACCCTAACTATATTTGTAACCCTAATTCTAACCCTCACCCTAATTCTTACCCTTATCCTAACCCTAACTCTATCTCTATTTCCTAACTATATTTCTAACCCTAATTCCAATGTTGACTCTAATCCCAATTCTAAATCTAATTTTAAACCTAACCCTAACCCTAACTCTAACTCTAACCCTGACTGTAACTCTAACCCTAACAAGAACCCTAATTCTAATTCAAACCCTATCCCTTACCCTAATTTTTATCCTAATGCTAACCCTAACTTTAACTCTAACCCTAACCCTAACCTTAACACTAACCTTAAACTTAATTCTAACCTTAACCCTAAACTTAACTCTAACACTAACCCTAACCCTAACTTTAACACTAACCTTAACAATAAACATTAATTTGTCCCTAACTCTAACCCTAAATCTAACTCTACCATAATTGGACTCTAACCATAACCCTAACCCTAACTTTAACCTTGGCTTAAAAATTTTCCCTAACCATAACTCTAGAACCTTAACCCTTACTCAAGCCCTAACCCTAACCCTAACCCTAACCCTAGACCTACTATAACCCTAACCCTAACCATAACCATAAGTCTAACCCTAACCTTAACCATGAGCATAACTCTAACCCTAAACTTAACCATAAACATAACTCTATTCCAAACTCTAACCCTAAATCTAACTCTACCATAACTAGAATCTAACCCTAACCCTAAGTTTAATCCTAACTAAAACCCTAACCCTAATCCTAAACCTAACCTTAACCCTGACTCAAACCCTAACCCTATCCCTCAAATAACCCTAACTCGAGCCCTATAATAACCCTAACCCTAACCCTAATCTTAACCATGAGCATAACTCTAACCCTAAATCTAACACTACCATAATTAGACTCTAACACTAACCTTAACCATGAGCATAACTCTAACCCTAAATCTAACACTACCATAATTGGACTCTAACCCTAACCCTAACCCTTACTTTAATCTTGGCTCAAACCGTAACCTTCACTCTAACCTTAACCTTGACTCAAACCCTAACCCTAGCCTTACTATAACACTAACCCTAACCATAACCATAACTCTAACCCTAATCTTAACTATGACCATAACTCTAACCCTAACCTTAACCATAAACATAACTCTAATCCAAACCTTAACCATAACCATAACTCTAACCCTAACCTTAACCATAAACATAACTCTAACCCAAACCTTAACCATAACTCTAACAATAACCATAACCGAAACTCTAACCCTAACCTTAACCATAACTCAAACCCTAACCCTAACTCTAGCCCTAACCCTAATGCTAACCCTAACCCTTATTCTATCCCTAAGGTTAACATTAATTGTAATGGTAACTTTGTCCCTAACCGTATATCTATGTTTGACTATAACATTTTACATTACAATATGCCAAAAAGAAAATTACTTTTTTTAAACCATAATCCTACCCCTAACTCTAACCCTAAATATAACCCTGACTATAAATCTAACTCTACCATTATTAGACTCTAATCCTAACCCTAATCCTTAGTTTAACCTTCACTAAAACTGTAACCTAACGCTAACTCTAACCTTAACGCTGACTCAAAACTCTAACTCTAACCTTACCCCTTACTTTAATCTAGATGAAAACCATAACCCTAACCCTATCCTTAACCCCAACTCAAACCCTTACCCTAACCTTAACCTTGATGTAACTCTATATACAACCCTAACTCTAAATATAAACCTAACCTTAACCATCACCCTAAAACTAACCCTTTCTCTACCCCTTTCTCTAACTCTAACTGTAAATCTAATTTTAACCCTAACCTTCAGCCTAATTATAACCCTAATTTAAACTCTAACTCTAGCCCTTATGTGAGCTCCAATTCTAACTCTACCTCTAACTCAAACCCTGACTCTAATTCTAATCCTAACCCTAACTATATGTTTAACCTAAACCCTTATTCTTATCCTCGCCCTTTTCTTAACCCTAACCCTAACTCTAATTCTAACCCTAACTATATTTGTAACCCAAATTCTAACCCTAATCCTAACATTAACTCTAACTCTAATTCTAAACCTAACCTTAACTATAACCCTAGCAAGATTCATAATCCTAAAAATAACCCTAGCCCTAACCCTAATGCTAATACTGACTCTAATTGTAACTCTATTCCTAACCGTAACTCTAATCCTATCCATAAATCAAACCCTAACAATAGCCCCAACCATAACACTAACCCTAACCCTAACTATAACTCTACTCTTCAATATAACATTTTACGTAACAATATGCTTAAAATAAAACTAAATTAAAGTGATGCAAATAAACATCATATATAGAATTAAAAAACAAAATATTCAAGAATAATTTTATAGTAATTTTATACAATTGTATTTAAAAAGAAATAAATAATTCAGCACTTACCTTAAAAAAATAGAAAAAATTTAAAAATATTTTTCCCATTGCGCCGCGATTGCCACTAGCTTATATATACCTCTATATATTACGCCGAGAGTAATCGTTCTCGAGGCGCCTATTTTCATAAATCCCACCTGTGATTAAAATAACCTTGGAATTAAATGAAAATAGGCACCTCGAGAACGATTGCTTTCGGCCTAATATATATAGAGGTATATATAAGCTAGTATATATAATGTTGGATGACCCACAGAAAGTGATACCATTGACTTCAGATTTGATCCAATATAATGACCCATTTTCAATAGACTTTTACATTTTAACAATTTCTACGCACTGACCTAATGGGATATAGATTGAATACAAGTTGAAACTGCGTGCAAGTTGGCTGCGAAACCCATCAGAAGACGTCGTTTGAGACTGAGTCCACTGTAATATTTCATCTAAAATAGTTCAGAGATTTATCTGCCTTGCATATTAAAGTCCGAAGATTGGCCTGAAACAAAAGATCATGCTAAAAATGATGAGCGAACCAGTAACGGACGGGGCTGAGTTCTGGAAAGCGGGAGAGGCGAAGACTGATTTTAACGACGTTTACGACTGGATATGCCGTCTCTACCGGTCAGGACACAAATGTCCTCCGCTTTCATGAACATTTATTTTGGTGACGCAGATTCATTTGACAACATAGGATCACTTTTCCTTGAATCCGAATTTCAAGGTATTAGTAACGTCGGTCTCTTTATCTCGTCGGATATGGGTAGGCATTCTAGTCTTGGAATCTGCTCTACTGGGATTGTTGGACAAGAAGCCCGCCAAAAGAAAACATTCCCACTATTCTCCAACTTGTTTGTACGTGTGTATTGCAATGCCTTCGACTGTAACGACATCCCACAAATGGACATCCCGCTGGGCACAATTGAAGTTGCCAAATACAAGCAAGTATTTAACTCTCTCTTTTCAGTTGCTTGCTTTTCCTTTCTGTATTATTCCATATTTCAAATCTTCGAAAGGTGGGTGGATAAATTGCCATCTCGTAGAGGAGAGGAAATTCTGTCAATCACAGGAGTTTCGACTCAGACTTCTCAATTTCCAGACATTTACGACTGCGTATGCCACCTCGACCAGAAGAAATCAAAGAAGCGTGAATTGCTTCCGCTAAACGTTCATTTTGGCCCAGAAAATTCACTCTTCCTTTCATCCGAATTTATAGGTTGTGATAAAATCTCCCTCTCTCTCTCCTCGGCTGTTCATAAACTTTTTGATCTTGGGATTGTTGAAGTAGAATCACGCCAGAGTAACACGTTTCAGGTATTCTTGAACCTGTGGGCATGTGTGCATCTAAAAGTCTTCGATCCAGATCTCGTGAAGCTCCAGAAAACGAAAACCCAGCTGAGGACAATTGAATCTGCTAAGTACAAGCAAGCATTCAACTCTCTCTTTTCACTCGCTTGATATTCTTTTATGGTCCATTTCCGATCTGAAATCTCCGAAAGCGAAGCACAGAAATTGTTTTGTCATAGAGTAGAGAATATTTTGTCACTCATAGGACCTGGTGCAACTAGTTATGTGCTAAGGCATTTTTCTGCCAAGTTCACTTGCAAGTGCTTATTACACGGCGAGATTGATAATAAAGGGGGAAATAATTATTTGAGAATATCCTAATGCAGTTCAAGTCTTCCGGGATTCTCGAAAATCAACAGCTACAGTCCAATACTGTCAATGCGCAGAATGGGTGAGGGACGGCTTGCTAATAAGCAACTCTGCAACGCCTTGAATTACTAGCAGCTGCAATGTGTCATTCAATTTTGCTATGTGGTTAACGTCTTCAGCGACTTTATTGAAGTTAGGGTGGAAAATGATAATGTTGAGTGCAATGTAATTCGACTGGATCCGACATCGGAACAAAAGTCAATTCCAACAAGCCTTGAAGATGAGCGGCACTTTCCAGCAAAGATTGGCATAACTATAGGACCTCTAGTTGAATCCCATGTCCACTCTGTTTCATTGGGCAAATCATCACAGAATCCCATCACAGATATTGGGAGGGGAAACCGTGGAGTCCACTTTTGAACCGCCAAATCACCCTGGTTTGAAGCTTTCCAAAGCCGTCACATCCGAAACAAGCATAAACAGTTGGGTGTTTGAGCAATCCTCTGTCAACAGGCCACATGTAGATCGAGAATGGACTCTCTATGATAGCGCTATGGGAAAGGCGGTGTCTAATTATAAGCCTCAAAAATTTTTAGTCTTCAAGTCCAAGACTTGGTCTGGCGATAGGTATTCAAAACCCTGCAAAGCTTTCACAGCACAAGGAGGGGTGTTGTTTGGAGGAGATGAGTACGAACACCCAATAACATGGAGGCTCCACAGAGATTTAGAAGGTCAAACCGTGAACTGGGTTATGAAAGGTAAGGTCTGCTTGGCCTACTTCTCCAATAATTGTAGGTCTGCACATGTCGAGATTGCAAATCACCAATTTTTTCAAGTGTTTCAAATTCCACTGGTGCAGTCCACACCCAACTGATTTTTTCGAATCACGAAAGATAGGGGAACAGTTTAAACATTACACACTAAATTTCTATATCAAAAGTGTTAAATAGTTGAATTTGATTTTTTTTCCCAAGCTTAATTCTTCTTTTAGTGTGATATTTAAGAGTAGCCAAAAAGAGACTTTCTTCCTTCACAGATAAGCTTGCTATTTCATTTATATGCATCTAATTCTTCTTTTTGTGTGTGATATTTAAGGGTAGCCAAAAAGAGACTTTCTTCCTTCTAGGATAAGGTTGCTATTTCATTTATATGCATCTATGATAATGAATACTTTTCAACTACTTATGCTATTGAGAGTCTATTTCCCCTGTATTGTTCATATAAGGTATTTCTAGGAAGGCTTGTTTCTATTCCAAAATTGATGATTAAGTGCTCACAAAATATTCAAATTGTGATTTCAATTTTACTTACTATTGTCCTTTTTAACTTCATAGTATTGTGATTCCAATTTTACCTAATATTATCCTTTTAACTTAGTATTATAGAGTGGATCTCTAAAGGTATAAAAGATCTCCCTCCAAACTAGGATGCAAGCTTAAAACCTACTCATACATGATAGGACAATTCCTACTACAAACAGCTCCCTTGATGCCCACCAAAGCATCCCTTACAGCTCATTCCAAGCTCTCTACTTGACAAGGCCCCGAAGAGGCATCTCTCTACCAAACTGACTGATGCTTCTACTCATATAATTAATGTATTGGATCCCCCATCGCCCAATATATCCCATATCAAGTTTCAATGGATCCAGGTTATTCTATAGATCCAGTAGATGACCTTGATTTGTCTTAACGAAGTAACACATTTGTAATGCTACTAATAACTGTGGCTCGATTTATCCTCGTCTATGTTTTGAATTGGTTTTTATGGATGCTCTATGTTCTTATAAAGATGTACCATAATTGATAAGTAGGAGATATTTTACTCTCAGTTCGACTGCTTTGTTCTTTGGTGTTTTACGATTTTTCATCCAAAAGCAGGGTATTCTTGAGAATTATTCTATAATTCTTTGTTAATCCTATGTTATAAACAAATTGTATTGAATTTCATTGTTAATTAGAGAAATGGAATTTAGATCTGCAGATGTAGATGATACGTTGTATCCTTCAAGATAACGAATGGCCACAATATTTCGGAAGAATATTGAAAGTATGAAGGCTAACCAATACAAAGTTTCAACACAAAATTCTTCAAAATTTAAATTTGGGTTTGCCGTCGATTAAATCTAATCGTGAAATGGGAATGAGAAGATGGTGGTCTGAAGACTGAAAGATAAAGGTGCTAGCAATACACGAAGCCTCTGCTACCGAGAGACATCGTCATGGAGCCTCTCGTTCGGACAACATATTGCCATGGAGCCACCCCCTATGAAAAGATACAACATAAAGCTCTCACTCACAATATATAACTAAAAACTAACACATCCAAAATTTTCATAGAATTAAGCTACCAATTTTGCACACAAAGACTGAAATCCAGCCACAGGATAAAGAAAGCTTATATCTTCACAGGCTTAAATGCATTTCAAAGAAATTCAAACACAAATCAAAAAAATAGCAAACCAGAGTACAAAAAATCGTCACTCCGTCTACAAATATTGCACTGGAGAGCCTGCATGCAAAAAAATCCATGTCCCTGCATTTCACTCTATCGCTTTCGAATGATGAAGAGGAGGGCTCATGTATGACGATCTGCCCTATCCTAGCTGTTGAATGATTATTATTTAAACTTAATTTAAATTTACTTAGGATAAATGCATTATTTTCTTATTTATTTGGTTAGACATCTAGGATTATGTGTACTTATATGAGTTGTCATGTTGACAACACAAGAGTTAGCAACTCTATTTTAGCACATGGTGTCTACAACACTAGAGTTTGCATAATTAACAGAGTTGTCATGTAGGCAACACAATTATTCACACTTTTAATTAAGCACGTAGTGTCTACAACATAATTTTACGTGACACAACTTTATAAGCTTATCCTCTCATCATCGCACTAACTCCTGTGCTCAATGGAGTATAATCCAATTTTGAGTATTTAACACTTTTAGTGTTAGAATGAGGCTTAAAGTGTGATGTTTAAGCCATTCCTGATTCCCCCTATTTGGTTGACCGAAAATATTTCATTGTTATACTAGGGATAGATGAGTTACATCTCCTTCTGTCAACACTCTTTCAGAAGTCAAAAAGAAAAAATACATACATGAAAATGTTGGGGAATTACAAGGCTTTTTGGACTCATGTTGTATGATTTTATCATAAAGGTCATATTTTGGATTGGTAGGCAATGCATAAAAATACGGTGGATGTCCCTACATTCAACCGTGAGAAAAGCCATAGGGAAGACCGACGAAGGGCCCTATTATAGAACTTTTATTTAATGATTTTTAAATAAGTTTAAAATAATAAAAGTGTAAATATATGTTGTAAAGTTTTCAATGCTGATAGGCATTCTACAATGCCATAATAGGTGGAGTGGGATGGTGTGAGCATGTTAATGTTAACTTTTATTTTTCTAAGTTAAATTTGACAAACCATCTACATGTCAAAATTTTAAATCTTATTATAAATAGAATATACATTTTTAAAATAATTTAATAAATACCACATTAAATATTTTTTTTAAATATAATATTTGGAGATATAAATCATCCATTTTTAAAAAATTAAAATTAAAATTAAAAGCTTAAATTAGTAAAAACCTAAATAAATAGAGATAAAGGAAATATTTTAAAGATTTTTAAATAAATTTAAAATAATGAAAGTTTAAATATATGTTGCAAAGTTTTTTTAAAATTGTAGAAGGTTTGAATTCAATATCATTTTTATCTTGATGGTATTTAACATTTAATAGTATTATTATGAAATATTACAGTATGAGACTTGTATTGTTCTTATTTAGATCTCTATCTATGATCAATAAATGGCTCTAAAAATTGCTTTGGCTTATATGAACGTGATAAAGAAATCAAATTAGTGTCAAAGTATAAACATATATTTGATAAAAATCAAATAGAAAAAAATGAATGCTTAGAATTCAGTTGCTTTGATCTTATGATATCTAAACCTTAAAAAAGGTTCATGGTGTTTTTAAAGTAATGTGTTAAAATGTGAGATTCTTACTCTCATCAATTAAACCCATAATCAAATCAATTATATGATCTTAGAATAATTGTTAAAGATGTGATGGTATATGTTATGATAAAATGCTATTGTGTTCCTCTCAATTAAAGTGTTCTTTGGCAAATCCTAGTTGGCTGAATAGTATTTGATAATTTTGGATGTTTGAGTGAATGTATTTAAATAAAATTTAACATGCAAATAAAAAAAAATGAAATGGGCAAGTCCACAATGACTAGTGGGTGGATGTTATTCAAATTTGAATTTATATTTTGAAGTTATACATTTCAACATTACTATTGTGAACAATCTAGATCAAATTTACACTAGTAGATCTTATCCAAGATGAGGCCTAATGACATGAAATTAATGCATACAATAATATTTCATCTATAAGTTTCTTAATCTAGTCAAAATGTGTGAACAAAAAATAATCTAGTCAAAATGTCTGAACAATTGATGAAGTGGGACACTATATATATCATTAATTTTTCCTCCTAGTCTTGTGTGTGTGTGTGAAATTATATGATGGTGTGTCAAAGAAAAAATATATCAATAAGAAAATTATTTAATTATCTTAAATACTCAAATGAACATAAAATATATAGTTCACAGTAATGATCTCCTTCCACTATAACTCCAACAACATACGAAAGTGAAAAATTAGTGTAATGAATGACATCTATCAAGTATTTAAAAATAAATATATTGAATTGATTTCTAGCAAAGAACAAGAGCTTTGTTAGAGCATAAGTTCATACCTATTGAGTGGGTGTAATGACTTGACAAAAAAATTACTTAGCATAGATGTTGTTGGAGTTTTACATTAATTTGGGTTAACTCTAGGTTTAGATTTAGGTCAATAGTTTGATAAATAAGCACTAAATCAAGTTCATATTAGTTTGTGGGAAGTTGCATTTTGTAGATGGTTAATCACAAGAATAATGACTTATAAAGCCATTGTTATTCAATGTAATAAGCATCCCATTGTAGCGAATGTATATCCAATATAAATCAAATCAATATCATTTTGTTATACAATGATTTGAAGACACTATTATTTTCAGGTGTGAAGAACCAAATATACCTAAAAATACAACAAGTTAGAACAATTATAGGAATGAATTTTCAATTTTCATATATTGTACATTTCTTCAAAACCTTCATTTATTAAACTCTAACTATATTTATTTTACTATGTTGTATTAATATATAATCTACTGTCACATATTTCTAGAGTTATCACCCTCAATGTTTCCTCTTGTTTAGTTATCTATTTTAATAATGTTATATAATTTTAAAAAAATAAAATTTATTGGTGAACATTCTAATCTTATTGCAAAGATATCCTTTTAAAAATAAGAAAGTAAAAATCAAGGATTGAATGGAATGAAAAAAATAATTTCATATGAAAACTACAAGAAAATGTGCATAAAAGAGTGTAAATCAAGGTGAGAGTAAAATTATTAATAACTTAATTGAAAACTAGATTAGATCATTTTAGGTATAAAATATTAAAATAGACTAATTACAAGGATGAATGTGAATAGAAAATAAAAACATATATGTTTGAACAAGAGATTGAAAAAGAATAACACTAAGCATTGCATTTGTAATGATATATATCAAACATATAGACACTTTGAAAAAATTTATTTGGAAAAATAAAACTTAATAAACAAAAAACTTCACATTTCAGTAACACATTACTTGGCTCACAATAAGTTTGAACAAATTGGCATGAATTGTGAAAACTAGATATCGATAAACTTCAAACTAAAAATAACTATCTAGAAAATGAAATTAAAAATTGTATATTAATATATTAACCTAATATATCTTTAAAATATTATTAGAATCTTTTATTTCAAATTTTTCTAAAGTCGGACAAATGAATGAATGCATTGTCTGCTTGTCTGAACACATTGCAGATTGAATATGTGGAAAGAAGAAATCTAAAATTAGATAAGTTAGCACTAGTGGCATGCCATCTAGATAATTCCCAACCTTTCAAATTATGATATTTAGTGAACAATTTCATTTTCAACTATTTCCTGCAGATAGAGGATCGTACCACACTGATCCATCTACGTAACATGCCATGATTCCAGACTGATCCTTTGGCATCTTGTCTATCCCCTTACCCATCGGCCAATAGCAATAAATAATGGAGTCCGCCTTTGTTTCGTCTTTGCCCTTACCCCCACCAACCATTCCCCCGCCAACAGGCAAGAGCTCGAACAGAAAGAATAGGGCCCTCGTTTCCTTGTCCCTTGCTCCTTGTCAAATCTCGTTTTGTCTTTGTCCCATAGTGAATAAGAAACAATTTCTAATGAAAATGTTGAATGCTTTAAACTATTGGGGAATCAAAAAGATTATGGCAATTTCTCCTGATTAGAAAGGCCTCTGAGGTAGATTATCTAAGGCTATTTTCATACAAGGTTTTTTATTTAGGATGGATAGTATAGAATTAATTTCAGCTAACAACAGAGATAATACCTACATGGTAGGCCATGAGTTTAATTGGAATTTTAGTGTGGATCTTGGTTTCTAGATTGATAAATTTGACTCTTCAAATCAAGTCCATTATGCAGCTTGCCATTGCTAGCTTTGTTTAAATTGGTGTCATTTTTCGCCCAATAAGTTGCAGCACATTGTTTGATAATGACTCATTAATGTTTAGTAACTCAACTTGTTATCTAATTTTTTTCTTGGTTTGGAGGTTTTTTTGTGGCAATGAGACCTACCATAGTAGAAGTTGCATATGATTGAGCTTTTGAACAACTTTGATGAGGTCATGACTAATCAAAGGTTCCAAAAAAAGGCTAGCATGATTAATATTTATGATTAATTCAACTTATATCTATAGATTTTTTTTTAATATTTAGTTAAAATTTAAGTTAAACACTAGTAAAAAAAGAATTTATCAATGAGAAAAGAGAAAATAGGGGAAAAAGTTAAATTTTAAAATAAGATTTAACAAATTTTAGAATCTTAGATTTTCTACATTGTAATAATTAATAAATTTCATCTACTAAAAGTAGGAACTATAATAATAATAAACCATTAAAAAAATTAAATTTAATAATAATAACCATTCATCTTTTCTATAAATACCATGAACTATCATTTTATACTCCCATTATACTAGTAGTTACAATAAAAACAAACACACCATTTTGTTTCAGTGACAAACAATCCTTAAGAGCCATTTCATGGTTATTCCCCTTCCATAACAATCAGCCTCATCAAATGACATTAACTAGGAAATGTAAATAATTATAAATATGCTATACTAAATGTCATCTCTATAGCCAATTGATGAAAGGAAAGTATTCAATCTCTACAATTCAAATTAAACATTTAATCGCCACGGTTCCAATTGACTAACAATATTAGAATGTCTAATCAAATATAATAAAAATTAGTTTCCATGATAAAGTTACATATGCCACATGTTACAATTCAAACCATGGATACTTGTATGAACTCAAGAGGACCATATTTGTTATACTATGTTGGAGTCTAAACAGATCAAATATCAAAAAAAAAATATTGTTCAAAGAGTGACATGATTAATAAAAAATAAAATATAGATTATCGGTTCCAATCAAATTTTCCATCATTTTAGAATAGCAACAACCTTCCTTTTTCTAGGATAAACCAATGCATTCTCAAAAAACATTTCACAGCTAATCCATCTCATCTCAATCTACTACAACATGGAATCCTTCACTCATGACCAAATAGTTTACAATTATAAGAGTGGAAAGAATCCGACATGCAAGGACATGCGCTCTTTACAATAGAGCTTCCTAGGAAAATTTACATCACTCAATAAGAAACTAACACGTATTCAACCTCTAGCGGTGGTCATACTCTTGTCAATGAGAAATGACAACTTATTCAAACTAACATATAGAAAGTCTTATTTTGGTGATTAATGAAAAATAAAGGAGAAAAAAATAAACACAATAATGCTGCCAACTTGGTAGCAATAAGACACTCCTGCAAGTCCCAACAATTGCTTCAGAGGACATGGCTTAAAGAAAGATTAAAAAGAAATGATATTATGTACACATGGCTTTTGTTTTAATACAAAGTTATCATGGTAAGCCATTACTAGTACTTACAAGTACATAGATACAATTTGGGGTTTTTAAACACTCAACATGCCAATAGAATATTCATATGAAAACCATACAAAAGGACAAGACAATGCATATTGCATTGTAGTAGATCTATTGAGTGGGACTAAAATAACACCAAAGAACACTAAAGTATATAGGGGTTAGTTTTATTTATTTTTATTAACAAAACCTTCATGCCCTTCCATGATAAAGGTACAATTTTTTCAAAGGGAAAACAAAGCTCTCAATGTGACTCAAAAAAATATGTTTTTACAGTAATACAAAAGTTCAAATTTAATTTATTTTAAAAATAATGAATCCAACCAAAATTAACACCTTCGCACATGGGGACATATAAAGAATCATTGATCGATTCATTACATGCCTATTACAGATATGTTCAATTTTCTAATAAAATCCATCTTTTAAAAAATAAAATGTTTCAAAGCCCTATAGCCAAATTTGACCTGAAATGTTTTTTTTCTATGCCTTTAAAATCATAAAATCATTCAACTAGAATTTAATGCCAAAAGATAGAAGTAGAAGAATATAAAAATCCTTAGTTAAAAGCCACCTACTTGAGATACTGAAGATGTAACACTGACATAGTTTTTAATTTGTCAAAAGATTTTCAATTTTAAGGCATGACAATTTTAAGAATGTGTAGCATTAGGGAAGGTAATATTGATATAACTAAGGCTATCTTTGCAACACCCATACATCCAGGGCCAAGTGAAGAATCACAAGTAGATTTTTATCATTATTCTAGTTTAAAAAGAGAACAAGCAACAAAAAAAAGAAGAAAAATATTCCATTATCTAATGGGACTTACCTAATAAGGACACTGTAATGTCCCCATTTCTAAGATCAATTTTAATAATAGAGTTAATATAAGGAATAAATAAATAAATAAATATAGTATAATATAATTGCACTTGATGAAGTTAAATAACTAATAATATCACATTTATAAGGTTAAATTTAATAAATAACATTAATAAAATAATAAAAGTATTATATAGCATAACTTAATATTATTAAATATATTATTTTTATCAAATTGATATGGTATAATATTATATCAATAAAATAGTATAATGTATCTAATTTTAATGATAAAGTAACATAGATAAATTCTTTAATAAATATATTAAAGAGATTAGTAACATATAATTTAATATTTTGAAATCAATTATCAATTATTAATATAATAATAAGATGAACATAATAAAAATAAAATATTATATTCTATTATAATAATTATAATATTAGAATGGATATGATCCTATATAATAAATATTACAAACCATTTAAAAGATCACGTTAGTAACGAATTTATATAATAAAATAACCATGCTCGATCGGTTGCATCCATTCAAAGATATTTATATAGAAGCAGACTACTCAGACGGAGGGGACATAATAGTTCACGGGGGTGGGAAAGAAAGAGGAAGTAACTACCACGGATGGAGGAGTGGGAGAACAATTCACGCAGAGGAATGAATAGCGGGGGAGGAAATCCAAGCGGGAAACAATTGCTTTCAGAATATTGGAGAAAGAACAGAGCAGAACGTAGAGTGGGGAGGAATAAGAATGCACAGGAGAAGAGTAGAACAAATAATCAAATCAGGGAAGCAGGAAGCAAAAAATCAGAGAAGAATATAAAAGGCTATAACCAAACAAAGGCATTGAAGATATGATTCTGGTAGAGATAATTGTACCTGTTGATGTTAACCCCATCAACTACATCATTCATGAACAGAAACTAAGACAAAGAAAAAAGACTATTTTTCAGAGGCATCAATAGGTGGTCATATGTAGACTGGTATAATAGTCAAGTATTCCACTGGAATGGTTGGCAGATTGCTACTGACGTGAACACAAACAGACAAGGATCGAACTCACATATTCATTCTACTAAGCGTCCAGCTGCTGACTATAAGTTATATCAAAGGCCATGTATGATGTTAAAGGAACAATCAATACAAACATAGAACATTGAGGTAAGCACAATTACAAGGTGGGCAGTGACGGAAGTAATAACATTCAGGTTTGATCGAACACCATAGATAGAAGGAAGAGAATACCAAAGGAGCACACTGGCGTCTATTTCAATAATCATGCTCACTAAAGTTCAGGTGATCAAGATCAGCATTAACATGATTATAGGATTTGATCTCTCATTCCCCAAATCGGTGTAGAGTTCAGCATAAAGGGAGCAGGGCCTAGTCTTGTAGACGACAGGAAAGATTGGAGCCAACATCAGGAGAAATAGAGAGCTACACGTGGAAGAATATCCACTATAGCAATAGAAAAACTCAAAGCCATTCATTGCAGGAAGTCTCGTACTCAGAGGAAGAGACAGTAGAGACATATGGTTCATCTGATATTAACAATTGGAAGACTTTATGATAGAAGAGTATTCAAACTTCAAAAGTTGATTTCAGAGGGTGCAGCCTCTAGCATGATACATAATAAACCAGAAAGAGAAATATCATTCAGTTCCTAAGAATACCGACTATCAGATTTTTACCAAGCCTCAGGATATTATATTTGCTTGATAAGAAACTCATGTTGTGATCAATACTCATCTGAAACTTGGATAGAAGTTTTATCCTTATCATACCAATAATTACTCGACCTCTTATCATAATCGAATGGAAATATCAGCAGATAATTAAGAGTTCGTTTGGTTGATGGAATAGGAATAGAAAAATTATAGACACCAACATGATGGATAGACTTGACCGTGCCAAACCTAAAGACAAGGGTTTTCATAGGATGATCCAAAATGTTTTTTAAAATCAAT
>CM053783.1:227742552-227762552 GCA_028749045.1 Cupressus sempervirens | reverse complement strand
GTGTGTTTTGTGTGTGTGTGTGTGTGTGTGTGTGTGTGTGTGTGTGTGTGTGTGTGAGAGAGAGAGAGAGGATAATATTAGAGGCGGTAGAAGGAAAAGGGGAGAGCGGGGAGAGATGAGCCATGGAGAGAAAAAGCATAAGAAGGGTCCAAAATAGATGGAGATGGAGATGGTGGAGAGAGAGAGGCCATGAGTGAGAGAGAGAGAGAGAGAGAGAGAGAGAGGAGAGGAAGAGGGTGAGAGACATGAGGTAGACATACATAGAGCATTTTAGAGATATATAAACATGAAGATGGTGTGTGTGTGTGTGTGTGTGTGTGTGTGTGTGTGTGTGTGTGTGTGAGAGAGAGAGAGAGAGAGAGAGAGATGATTAGAGGGGGCAGGAGATGTAGATATATAGAAGGGGAGTAGGGATAGATGAGCTAAATAAGAAAAAGAATATATAAGGCCCAAAAGAGATGTAGACAATGATGGGGAGAGGAAGAGTATGACGGATAGTGATAGACAATGACAATAATTACGGAGGGAGAGATGTATATATGTAGAGAAAGAGATGGACAAAGAGAACAACGTAGGGGGGGTGGGGAGGGTATACATTATTGGGAGGGGGGGGAGGGAATTATAGAATGGGACATGTGAGAGAGATTGTGATTACAATTAACCCTAACCCTAACCCTAAATCTAACTATAACTCTACTCTTCAATATAACATTTTACGTAACAATATGCTTAAAATAAAACTAAATTAAAGTGATGCAAATAAACACCATATATAGAATTAAAAAATAAAATATTCAAGAATAATTTTATAGTAAGTTTATACAATTGTATTTAAAAAGAAATAAATAATTCAGCACTTACCTTAAAAAAATAGAAAAAATTTAAAAATACTTTTCCTATTGCGCCACGATTGCCACTAGATTATATATACCTCTATATATTACGCCGAGAGTAATCGTTCTTGAGGCGCCTATTTTCATTTTCATAAATCCCACTTGTGATTAAAATAACCTTGGAATTAGATGAAAATAGGCACCTCGAGAACGATTGCTTTCGGTGTAATATATATAGAGGTATATATAAACTAGTATATATAATGTTGGATGACCCACAAGAAGTGATACCATTGACTTTAGATTTGATCCAATATAATGACCCATTTTCAATAAACTTTTAAATTTTCAAAATTTCTACGCACTGACTTAATGGGATATAGATTGAATAGTAGTCGAAACCGCATGCAAGTTGGCTGCGAAACCCATCAGAAGACGTCGTTTGAGACTGAGTCCACTGTAATATTTCATCTCAAATAGTTCAGAGATTTATCGGCCTTGCATATTAAAGTCCTAAGATTGGCCTGAAACAAAAGATCATGCTAAAAATGATGAGCGAACCAGTAATGGATGGGGCCGAGTTCTGGAAAGTGGGAGAGTCGAAGACTGATTTTAACGACGTTTACGACTGGATATGCCATCTCTACCAGTCAGGACATAAATGTCCTCCACTTTCGCTGAACATTTATTTTGGCGACTCAGATTCATTTGACAACACAGGATCACTTTTCCTTGAATTCGAATTTCAAGGTATTAGTAACGTCGGTCTCTTTATCTCGTCGGATATGGGTAGGCATTCTAGTCTTGGAATTTGCTCTACTGGGATTGTTGGACAAGAAGCCCGCCAAAAGAACACGTTCCCGCTATTCTCCAACTTGTTTGTACGTGTGTATTGCAATGCCTTCGACTGTAATGACATCCCACAAATGGACATCCCGTTGGGCACAATTGAACCTGCCAAATACAAGCAAGTATTTAACTCTCTCTTTTCAGTTGCTTGCTTTTCCTTTCTGTATTATTCCATATTTCAAATCTTCGAAAGGTGGGTGGATAAATTGCCATGTCATAGAGCAGAGGAAATTTTGTCAATCACAGGAGTTCCGACTCAGACTTCTTAGTTTCCAGACATATACAACTGCGTATGCCACCTCGACCAGAAGAAATCAAAGAAGCGTGAATTCCTTCCGCTCAACGTTCATTTTGGCCCAGAAAATTCACTCTTCCTTTCATCCGAATTTATAGCTTGCGATAAAATCTCCCTCTCTCTCTCCTCGGCTGTTCATAAACTTTTTGATCTTGGGATTGTTGAAGTAGAATCACGCCAGAGTAACACGTTTAAGGTATTCTTGAACCTGTGGGCATGTGTGCATCTAAAAGTTTTCGATCCAGATCTCGTGAAGCTCCAGCAAATGAAAACCCAGCTGAGGACGATTGAATCTGCTAAGTACAAGCAAGCATTCAACTCTCTCTTTTCACTCGCTTGATATTCTTTTATGGTGCATTTCCAATCTGAAATCTCCGAAAGCGAAGCACAGAAATTGTTTTGTCATAGAGTAGAGAATATTTTGTCACTCATAGGACCTGGTGCAACTGGTTATGTGCTAAGGCGTTTTTCTGCCGAGTTCACTTGCAAGTGCTTATTACACGGTGAGATTGATAATAAAGGTGGAAATAATGATTTGAGAATATCCTAATGCAGTTCAAGTCTTCCGGGATTCTGGAACATCAATAGCTACAGTCCAATACTGTCAATGCGTAGAATGGGCGAGGGATGGTTTGTTGATAAGCAACTCTGCAACGCCTTGAATTACCAGTAGCTACAATGTGTCATTCAATTCCGCTATGTGGTTAATGTCTTCAGAGACTTTATTGAAGTTAGGGTGGAAAATGATAATGTTTAGTGCAATGTAATTCAACTGGATCCGACACCGGAACAAAAGTCAATTCCAACAAGCCTTGAAGATGAGCGGTACTTTCCAACAAAGATTGGCATAACTATAGGACCTCTAGTTGAATCCCATGTCCACTTTGTTTCATTGGGCAAATCATCACAGAATCCCATCACAGATATTGGGAGAGGGGAAACCGTGGAGGCCACTTTTGAACCGCCAAATCACCCTGGTTTGAAGCTTTCCAAAGCCATCACATCCGAAACAAGCATAAACAGTTGGGTGTTTGAGCAATCCTCCTTCAATAGGCCACATGTAGATCGAGAATGGACTCTCTATGATAGCGCTATGGGAAAGGCGGTGTCTAATTATAAGCCTCAAAAGTTTTTAGTCTTCAAGTCCAAGACTTGGTCTGGCGATAGGTATTCGAAACCCTGCAAAGCTTTCACAGAACAAGGAGGGGTGTTGTTTGGAGGAGATGACTACAATCACCCAATAACATGGAGGCTCCACAGAGATTTAGAAGGTCAAACCGTGAACTGGGTTATGAAAGGTGAGGTCTGCTTGGCCTATTTCTCCAATAATTGCAGGTCTGCACATGTCGAGATTGCAAATCACCAATTTTTTCAAGTGTTTCAAATTCCACTGGTGCAGTCCACACCCAACTGATCTTTTCGAATCACGAAAGATAGGGGAACAGTTTAACTACACTACAATCAAGACTAACTTTGTACTTAATCTAATTTTATCGAATGAGACTGACCCAAGATTCTTATGTAACTGTTGTTATAACAAACATAAACAGTCGTAGAACTTGTGATTAATAATTTATAACTGCTTGATTCTCTGTATTTCATGCGTAAATTCATGATTCTAAAAACTCAAAGTTCAAACTGCATGTTACATTCTCTTCCTTATTTGGTGAATTGGAGCATGACTATTAGATTAAACTGTGCATGGAAGAGACAAAACACTTAAAGAAATTACTCTTTTCTTATTATTATTGTTGCTGCTATTTTTAATTTTTTTATAATTATTGTTAGTCTTGATGTTGTTTTTAATTTTATTATTACAAATATTGATTATTAATATCTTTGAGTTCATCCAAAGAATAGTACTAAATCTTAAAAAACTTAGTAATAACAGTTTGAGATAATTGCAAAAAGTTTTTATTTTCACAAATATTCTCTTTCTTTTGAAAATCTGCTATTATTTTGGTAATGAATTGTAAAGTAGAAAGGAAAAACTTTCTGTAAATCTTTTTTGGTTACTATTTTGCTTCTAGTTTTCATTTTCTATGAAAGTTTATTATTTTTTCAAATCTTAAAAATAATTTTTTTTATATATGTAATTTTATTTTATTATTAAAATAATAAGATTTTGGAGGTTGTAAAATATTGAAGTTTAGAAATTATTTAAGATTTTACAAATGAATTTTAACATAATATTTATATTAAAGAAAGAAAAGATAATAAAATTGTTACTTAAATCAAATATATGAGAGAGAGAGAGAGAGAGAGAGAGAGAGAGAGGGAATTATCATGAGGCGATGTCATTCAGAGAAAGAGTGAGATAAATAACATGATGGAATGTGTGTGTGTGTGTGTGTGTGTGTGTGTGTGTGAGAGAGAGAGAGAGAGAGGGGTAGAAGGAAAAGGGGAGAGGGGGAGAGATGAGCCATGGAGAGAAAAAGCATATGAAGGGTCCAAAATAGAGGGAGATGGAGATGGTGGAGAGAGAGAGAGAGGCCATGAGTGAGTAACTGAGAGAGAGAGAGAGAGAGAGAGAGAGAGAGAGAGAGAGAGAGAGAGAGAGAGAGAGAGAGATGAGGTAGACATACATAGAGCATTTTAGAGATATATAAACATGAAGATGGTGTGTGTGTGTGTGTGTGTGTGTGTGTGAGAGAGAGAGAGAGAGAGAGAAAGAATATTAACATTAGGCGACATGATACAGAGAAAGAGTGAGATAAATAACATGATGCAATGTGTGTGTGTGTGTGTGTGAGTGTGTGTGTGTGTGTGTGTGTGTGTGTGTGTGTGTGTGAGAGAGAGAGAGAGAGAGAGAGAGATAGAGAGAGAGAGAGAGAGAGAGGATAATCTTAGAGGCGGTAAAAGGGGAGAGCGGGAGAGATGAGCCATGGAGAGAAAAAGCATAAGAAGGGTCCAAAATAGATGGAGATGGAGATGGTGGAGACAGAGAGGCCATGAGAGAGAGGCCATGAGAGAGAGAGAGAGAGAGAAAGAGAGAGACAGAGAGAGAGAGAGAGAGAGAGAGAGAGAGAGAGAGAGAGAGAGAGAGAGAGAGAGATTATTAGAGGGGGCAGGAGATGTAGATATATAGAAGGGGAGTAGGGAGAGATGAGCTAAATAAGAAAAAGAATATATAAGGCCCAAAAGAGATGTAGACAATGATGGGGAGAGGAAGAGTATGATGGATAGTGATAGACAATGACAATAATTATGGAGGGAGAGATGTATATATGTAGAGAAAGTGATGGACAAAGAGAGCAACATAGGGGGGTGGGGAGGGTATACATTATTGGGAGAGGGGGGAGGGAATTATTGAATGGGACATGTGAGAGAGAGTGTGATTACAATTAACCCTAACCCTAACCCTAAATCTAAACTATAATTATAATTTAGAGTAATAATATTTATTAGTTATTATCTTATTAGCTATAATATGATTAGTAACCCAAAAATTATCTTAATAGCACATGGGGACATATAAAGAAGCATTGATCGATTCATTACATGCCTATTATAGATATGTTCAATTTTCTAATAAAATCCATCTTTTAAAAAATAAAAATTTTCAAAGCCCTATAGCCAAATTTGACAGGAAATGCTTTTTTTCTATGCGTTTAAAATCATAAAATCATTCAACTAGAATTTAATGCCAAAAGATAGAAGTAGAAGAATATAAAAATCCTTACTTAAAAGCCACCTACTTGAGATACTGAAGATGTAACACTGACATATTTTTTAATTTGTCAAAAGATTTTCAATTTTAAGGCATGACAATTTTAAGAATGTGTAGCATTAGGGAAGGTAATATTGATATAACTAAGGCTATCTTTGCAACACTCATACATCCAGGGCCAACTGAAGAATCACAAGTAGATTTTTATCATTATTCTAGTTTAGAAAGAGAACAAGCAACAAAAAAAAAGATAAAATATATTCCATTATCTAATGGGACTTACCTAATAAGGAAACTGTAATGTCCCCATTTCTAAGATCAATTTTAATAATAGAGTTAATATAAGGAATAAATAAATAAATAAATATAGTATAATATAATTGCACTTGATGAAGTTAAATAAATAATAATATCACATTTATAAGGTTAAATTTAATAAATAAAATTAATAAAATAATAAAAGTATTATATAGCATAACTTAATATTATTAAATATATTATTTTTATCAAATTGATATGGTATAATATTATATCAATAAAATAGTATAATGTATCTAATTTTAATGATAAAGTAACATAGATAAATTCTTTAATAAATATATTAAAGAGATTAGTAACATATAATATAATATTTTGAAATCAATTATCAATTATTAATATAATAATAAGATGAACATAATAAAAATAAAATATTATATTCTATTATAATAATTATAATAATAGAATGGATATGATCCTATATAATAAATATTACAAACCATTTAAAAGATTGCGTTAGTAATGAATTTATATAATAAAATAACCATGCTCAATCGGTTGCATCCATTCAAAGATATTTATATAGAAGCAGACTACTCAGACGGAGGGGACATAATAGTTCGCGGGGGTGGGAAAGAAAGAGGAAGTAACTACGATGGACGGAGGAGTGGGAGAACAATTCACGCAAGGAATGAATAGCGGGGGAGGAAATCCAAGCGGGAAACAATTGCTTTCAGAATATTGGAGAAAGAACAGAGCAGAACGTAGAGTGGGGAGGAATAAGAATGCACAGGAGAACAGTAGAACAAATAATCAAATCAGGGAAGCAGGAAGCAAAAAATCAGAGAAGGATATAAAAGGCTATAACCAAACAAAGGCAATGAAGACATGATTTTGGCAGAGATAATTGTACTTGGTGATGTTAACCCGATCAACTACATCAGTCATGAATAGAAACTAAGACAAATAAAAAAAAATATCGTTCAGAGGCATCAATAGGTGGTCATACGCAGACTGATATATTAGTCAGGTATTCCACTGGAATAGT
The DNA here is from genome assembly GCA_028749045.1 of Cupressus sempervirens. Taxonomy (NCBI): domain Eukaryota; kingdom Viridiplantae; phylum Streptophyta; class Pinopsida; order Cupressales; family Cupressaceae; genus Cupressus; species Cupressus sempervirens. The sequence goes on along the minus strand of CM053783.1, from coordinate 227,755,599 downwards.
TTGCAGATTGCTAGTGACGTGAATACAAACAGACAAGGATCGAACTCACATATTCATTCTACTAAGCACCCAGATGCTGACTACGAGTTATATCAAAGGCCATGGATGATGTTAAAGGTAAAATCAATACAAACTTAGAACGTTGAGGTAAGCACCAATAAAAGGTGGGCAGTGACGGAAGTAATAAAATTCAGGTTTGATCGAACACAATAGATAGAAGGAAGAAAATACCAAAGGAGCACACTGGCATCTATTTCAATAATCATGCTCACTAAAGTTCAGGTGATCAAGATCAGCATTAACATGATTATAGGATTTGATGTCTCATTCCCCAAATCGGTGTAGATTTCAGCATGAAGGGAGCAGGGCCTAGTCTTGTAGACGACAGGAAAGACTGGAGCCAACATCAGGAGAAATAGAGAGCTACACGTGGAAGAATATCCACTATAGCAATAGAAAAACTCAAAGCCATTCATCGCAGGAAGTCTTGTACTCAGAGGAAGAAACAGTAGAGACATATGGTTCATCTGATATTAACAATTGGAAGACTTTATGATAGCAGAGGATTCAAACATCAGAAGTTGATTTCAGAGGGTGCAGCCTCTAGCATGATACATAATAAACCAGAAAGAGAAAGATCATTCAGTTCCTAAGAATACCGACTATCAGATTTTTACCAAGCCTCAGGATATTATATTTGCTTGATAAGAAACTCATGTTGTGATCAATACTCATCCGAAACTTGGACAGAAGTTTTGTCCTTATCATACCAATAATTACTCGACCTCTTATCAGAATCGAATGGAAATATCAGCAGATAATTAAGAGTTCGTTTGGTTGATGGAATAGGAATAGAAAAATTACAGACACCAACATGATGGATAGACTTGACCATGCCAAACCTAAATACAAGGGTTTTCATAGGATGATCCAAAACATTTTTGAAAATCAATGCAATAACTCAATCGAGCTTGTTCTAGCTCTCGTCTAGAAGGTTGTATCTATTCATCCTCCTTAGCAATGCTTGACTATGGAATATTCAACCAAACCTCTTTTCATGCAAGGTAAAAGCATCTTAGTGACATTACAAATACGACTGAGCAAAAACTGAATAAACCACTACTCTTCTTATTTATTACACCGAGAGGTGTTCTATACAATGTCAGCACAAATGCCCAGCACAGGAATCTGCCATGATTCCTTGTCAATAAAAAAGAATTTGGAGCGGTTACAAACCTCCAAATTAAATATTAAAAAAGAATTCTTGATATAATAGCTGGCCGAAATAATAGGAAGCCAAATGGAGGCCGAAATAATAGGCCCAAAAAAGTAGGGCCCGAAAAAGTAGGACTTGAAAAAATAGGGTCGAAATAATTTCAATATGAATTTTTTTTGTTAAATATACTTTTGCATGCACATTCATGCTTATTTTTTGCGGGGAGTGGGGGCATTTCAAACAAATTCGTGTAATGTGAAGAGACGTCTATTGGGGGATATGAGGACCCTCTCAGAAGTTATAAAACCAAGGCTCCTCATTTCATTTTCATTTTATGTTTTTGTAGGAAGGAAGAGGTGGAGGTTATTGGAGGATTAAATTGGAGTTTTCGAATAGGAGTAAATTGAAGTTTTGGAGTAAATTGAGATTCAAAATTAGTTATAATATTCTACTTTGATTTAGATTTCAATTTTAATTAATTTCATTTAGATTTAGAATTTTGTTCATAACTATTTAGACTTGCATTTAATAGTTTAGTCTTTCATGTTTAATTTAGATTTAGATTTGTACTCAAAATCTATTTGATATATATATTTTATAATACTTTTCATTGTTAATGGTGCTTGATGGGAGTGTTTTTAGGGGTGTCTTCTTTTCTATTTCTAACATATTTTGGTCCAATATGTACTTTCCTAACCAGATCTCTCCATTTTCTTCTGATTCATGCATGGAGCTTCCTTACGCTATTAGCGCGTTGTTGGGACTAAATGGGAATGGATTAAAGATAAATGACTGACTCTAGATCTGGATATGCATTTGGAATTGGCTCTATTGCGGCTCCAATTTATAGGTTCCTTCCTACTACCTATTCTTTTGATGGTTTAATTTGGTTAAGTGCGGATTGAGAGGTTCTGGCTCATTCCCACCAGTGTGAATAATTATGTCAATGTTGAACGAATTATCCGATGTGATAATTGCTCTAGATATAGAATGCGTCCATGGTGATTTTCGTAGCAATAGAATTGAAAAAAATGAAAATTTGGTATTAACACAATGTTATAGGAAATATTTGAGCAGAAATGCTTATAAATACATTCAAATTTCTTTTGTAACTCATAATATCAATCTCACTTTTTCTTGTCCTCCTTTAGTCTAAGAAAGATAATAGATTGGAGTAACAAATTGCTTCTGTAACGACAGCTGCAGGTGCAATTATTTTAGCAATTTTGGGCATTCTAACTGTTCTTGTGATGGGTACTTATGTATTAGTTCTTAGATTATGTGATTTGGTTGTATTTAGAGTCTTTTTAATAATGTTTGAAACTACTATTAAATAAAATAATAAAGATTAATTTAATGTTAAATATGACATGCTATAGCACTTATCAAAAATATCAAAAACACAATTGCTACAGCAAAATGAGAATGGAGAAAAAACTTCAGTTTTTGTATTAATTCGTCTGCTTAAAATATATTACAATTGCCATATTTTATATTGAGAAATGCTTCATATGGACTTTCGCATGCTTATTTAACTACACTACAGTCAAGACTAACTTTGTACTTAATCTAATTTTATCGAATGAGACTGACCCAAGATTCTTATGTAACTGTTGTTATAACAAACATAGACAGTCGTAGAACTTGTGATTAATAATTTATAACTGCTTGATTCTCTGTATTTCATGCGTAAATTCATGATTCTAAAAACTCAAAGTTCAAACTGCATGTTACATTCTCTTCCTTATTTGGTGAATTGGAGCATGACTATTAGATTAAACGGTGCATGGAAGAGACAAAACACTGAAAGAATTTACTCTTTTCTTATTATTATTGTTGCTGCTATTTTTAATTTTTTTATAATTATTGTTAGTCTTGATGTTGTTTTTAATTTTATTATTATAAATATTGATTATTAATATCTCTGAGTTCATCTAGAGAATAGTACTAAATCTAAAAAAACTTAGTAATAACAGTTTGAGATAATTGCAAAAAGTTTTTATTTTCACAAATATTCTCTTTCTTTTGAAAATCTACTATTATTTTGGTAATGAATTGTAAAGTAGAAAGGAAAAACTTTCTGTAAATCTTTTTTGGTTACTATTTTGCTTGCAGTTTTCATTTTTTATGAAAGTTTATTATTTTTTCAAATCTTAAAAATAAATTTTCTTATATATGTAATTTTATTTTATTATTAAAATAATAAGATTTTGGAGGTTGTAAAATACTGAAGTTTAGAAATTATTTTAGATTTTACAAATGAATTTTAACATAATATTTATATTAAAGAAAGAAAAGATAATGAAAATTGTTACTTAAATCAAATATATGTGTGTGTGTGTGTGTGTGTGTGTGTGTGTGTGTGTGTGTGTGTGAGAGAGAGAGAGAGAGAGAGAGAGAGAGAGAGAGAATTATCATGAGGCGATGTGATACAGAGAAAGAGTGAGATAAATAACATGATGCAATGTGTGTGTGTGTGTGTGTGTGTGTGTGTGTGTGTGTGAGAGAGAGAGAGAGAGAGAGAGAGAGAGAGAGAGAGAGAGAGGGGGGGGGGGTAGAAGGAAAAGGGGGAGAGGGGGGAGAGATGAGCCATGGAGAGAAAAAGCATATGAAGGGTCCAAAATAGAGGGAGATGGAGATGGTGGAGAGAGAGAGAGAGAGAGAGAGAGAGAGAGAGAGAGAGAGAGAGGATAATCTTAGAGGCAGTACAAGGAAAAGGGGAGAGCAGGAGAGATGAGCCATGGAGAGAAAAAGCATAAGAAGGGTCCAAAATAGATGGAGATGGAGATGGTGGAGAGAGAGGCGCCATGAGAGAGAGAGAGAGAGAGAGAGAGAGAGAGAGAGAGAGAGAGAGAGAGAGAGAGAGAGAGAGAGAGAGAGAGAGAGAGAGAGAGAGAGAGGATAATCTTAGAGGCGGTAGAAGGAAAAGGGGAGAGTGGGAGAGATGAGCCACGAAGAGAAAAAGCATAAGAAGGGTCCAAAATAGATGGAGATGCAGATGGTGGAGAGAGAGAGGCCATGAGTGAGTGAGTGAGTGAGAGAGAGAGAGAGAGAGAGAGAGAGAGAGAGAGAGAGAGAGAGAGAGAGAGAGAGAGAGGAGAGGAAGAGGGTGAGAGACATGAGGTAGACATACATAGAGCAATTTTAGAGATATATAAACATGAATATGGTGTGTGTGTGTGTGTGTGGGTGTGTGTGTGTGTGTGTGTTATTCAATGTAATAAGCATCCCAATTGTAGCGAATGTATATCCAATATAAATCAAATCAATATCATTTTGTTATACAATGATTTGAAGACACTATTATTTTCAGGTGTGAAGAACCAAATATACCTAAAAATACAAAAAGTTAGAACAATTATAGGAATGAATTTTCAATTTTCATATATTGTACATTTCTTCAAAACCTTCATTTATTAAACTCTAACTATATTTATTTTACTATGTTGTATTAATATATAATCTACTGTCACATATTTCTAGAGTTATCACCCTCAATGTTTCCTCTTGTTTAGTTATCTATTTTAATAATGTTATATAATTTTAAAAAAGTAAAATTTATTGGTGAACATTCTAATCTTATTGCAAAGATATCCTTTTAAAAATAAGAAAGTAAAAATTAAGGATTGAATGGAATGAAAAAAATAATTTCATATGAAAAACTACAAGAAAATGTGCATAAAAGAGTGTAAATCAAGGTGAAAGTAAAATTATTAATAACTTAATTGAAAACTAGATTAGATCATTTTAGGTATAAAATATTAAAACAGACTAATTACAAGGATGAATGTGAATAGAAAATAAAAACATATATGTTTGAACAAGAGATTGAAAAAGAATAACACTAAGCATTGCATTTGTAATGATATATATCAAACATATAGACACTTTGAAAAAATTTATTTGGAAAAATAAAACTTAATAAACAACAAACTTCACATTTCAGTAACACATTACTTGGCTCACAATAAGTTTGAACAAATTGGCATGAATTGTGAAAACTAGATATCGATAAACTTCAAACTAAAAATAACTATCTAGAAAATGAAATTAAAAATTGTATATTAATATATTAACCTAATATATCTTTAAAATATTATTAGAATCTTTTATTTCAATTTTTTCTAAAGTCGGACAAATGAATGAATGCATTGTCTGCTTGTCTGAACACATTGCAGATTGAATATGTGGAAAGAAGAAATCTAAAATTAGATAAGTTAGCACTAGTGGCATGCCATCTAGATAATTCCCAACCTTTCAAATTATGATATTTAGTGAACAATTTAATTTTCAACTATTTCCTGCAGATAGAGGATCGTACCGCACTGATCTATCTACGTAACATGCCATGATTCCAGACTGATCCTTTGGCATCTTGTCTATCCCCTTACCCATCGGCCAATAGCAATAAATAATGGAGTCCGCCTTTGTTTCGTCTTTGCCCTTACCCCCACCAACCATTCCCCCGCCAACAGGCAAGAGCTCGAACAGAAAGAATGGGGCCCTCGTTTCCTTGTCCCTTGCTCCTTGTCAAATCTCGTTTTGTCTTTTTCCCATAGTGAATAAGAAACAATTTCTAATGAAAATGTTGAATGCTTTAAACTATTGGGGAATCAAAAAAATTATGGCAATTTCTCCCGATTAGAAAGGCCTCTGAGGTAGATTATCTGAGGCTATTTTCATACAAGGTTTTTTATTTAGGATGGATAGTATAGAATTAATTTCAGCTAACAACAGAGATAATACCTACATGGTAGGCCATGAGTTTAATTGGAATTTTAGTGTGGATCTTGGTTTCTAGATTGATAAATTTGACTCTTCAAATCAAGTCCATTATGCAGCTTGCCATTGCTAGCTTTGTTTAAATTGGTGTCATTTTTCACCCAATAAGTTGCAGCACATTGTTTGATCATGACTCATTAATGTTTAGTAACTCAACTTGTTATCTAATTTTTTTCTTGGTTTGGAGGTTTTTTTTGTGGCAATGAGACCTACCATAGTAGAAGTTGCATATGATTAAGCTTTTGAACAACTTTGATGAGGTCATGACTAATCAAAGGTTCCAAAAAAAGGCTAGCATGATTAATATTTATGATTAATTCAACTTATATCTACAGATTTTATTTTAATATTTAGTTAAAATTTAAGTTAAACACTAGTACAACTAGAATCTATCAATGAGAAAAGAGAAAACAGGGGAAAAAGTTAAATTTTAAAATAAGATTTAACAAATTTTAGAATCTTAGATTTTCTACATTGTAATAATTAATAAATTTAATCTACTAAAAGTAGGAACTATAATAATAATAAACCATTAAAAAAATTAAATTTAATAATAATAACCATTCATCTTTTCTATAAATACCATGAACTATCATTTTATACTCCCATTATACTAGTAGTTACAATAAAAACAAACACACCATTTTGTTTCAGTGAGAAACAATCCTTAAGAGCCATTTCGTGGTTATTCCCCTTCCATAACAATCAGCCTCATCAAATGACATTAACAAGGAAATGTAAATAATTATAAATATGCTATACTAAATGTCATCTCTATAGCCAATTGATGAAAGGAAAGTATTCAATCTCTACAATTCAAATTAAACATTTAATCCTCACGGTTCCAATTGACTAACAATATTAGAATGTCTAATTAAATATAGTAAAAATTAGTTTCCATGATAAAGTTACATATGCCACATGTTACAGTTCAAACCATGGATACTTGTATGAACTCAAGAGGACCATATTTGTTATAGTATGTTGGAGTCTAAATAGATCAAATATTAAAAAAAAAAAATATTGTTCAAAGAGTGACATGATTAATAAAAAAGAAAATATAGACTATCAGTTCCAATCAAATTTTCCATCATTTTAGAATAGCAACAACCTTCCTTTTTCTAGGATGAACCAATGCATGCTCGAAAAACATTTCACAGCTAATCCATCTCATCTCAATCTACTACAACATGGAATCCTTCACTCATGACCAAATAGTTTACAATTATAAGAGTGGAAAGAATCCAACATGCAAGGACATGCGCTCTTTACAATAGAGCTTCCTAGGAAAATTTACATCACTCAATAAGAAACTAACACGTACTCAACCTCTAGCGGTGGTCATACCCTTGTCAATGAGAAATGACAACTTATTCAAACTAACATATAGAAAGTCTTATTTTGGTGATTAATGAAAAATAAAGGAGTAAAAAATAAACACAATAATGCTGCCAACTTGGTAGCAATAAGACACTCCTGCAAGTCCCAACAATTGCTTCAGAGGAGATGGCTTAAAGAAAGATTAAAAAGAAATGATATTATGTACACATGGCTTTTGTTTTAATACCAAGTTATCATGGTAAGCCATTACTAGTACTTACAACTACATAGATACAATTTGGGGTTTTTAAACACTCAGCATGCCAATAGAATATTTGGATGAAAACCATACAAAAGGACAATACAATGCATATTGCATTGTAGTAGATCTATTGAGTGGGACTGAAATAACACCAAAAAACACTAAAGTATATAGGGGTTAGTTTTATTTTTCTGTATTAACAAAACATTCATGCCCTTCCATGATAAAGGTACAATTTTTTCAAAGGGAAAACAAAGCTCTCAATGTGACTCAAAAAAATATTTTTTTTCAGTAATACAAAAGTTCAAATTTAATTTATTTTAAAAATAATGAATCCGACCAAAATTAACACCTTCGCACATGGGGACATATAAAGAAGCATTGATCATTTCATTACATGCCTATTATAGATATGTTCAATTTTCTAATAAAATCCATCTTTAAAAAAATAAAATGTTTCAAAGCCCTATAGCCAAATTTGACAGGAAATGCTTTTTTTCTATGCGTTTCAAATCATAAAATCATTCAACTAGAATTTAATGCCAAAAGATAGAAGTAGAAGAATATAAAAATCCTTACTTAAAAGCCACCTACTTGAGATACTGAAGATGTAACACTGACATATTTTTTAATTTGTCAAAAGATTTTCAATTTTAAGGCATGACAATTTTAAGAATGTGTAGCATTAGGGAAGGTAATATTGATATAACTAAGGCTATCTTTGCAACACCCATACATCCAGGGCCAAGTGAAGAATCACAAGTAGATTTTTATCATTATTCTAGTTTAAAAAGAGAACAAGCAACAACAAAAAGAAAAAAAATATTCCATTATCTAATGGGACTTACCTAATAAGGACACTGTAATGTCCCCATTTTTAAGATCAATTTTAATAATAGAGTTAATATAAGGAATAAATAAATAAATAAATAAATATAGTATAATATAATTGCACTTGATGAAGTTAAATAAATAATAATATCACATTTATAAGGTTAAATTTAATAAATAACATTAATAAAATAATAAAGGTATTATATAGCATAACTTAATATTATTAAATATATTATTTTTATCAAATTGATATGGTATAATATTATATCAATAAAATAGTATAATGTATCTAATTTTATTGATAAAGTAACATAGATAAATTCTTTAATAAATATATTAAAGAGATTAGTAACATATAATATAATATTTTGAAATCAATTATCAATTATTAATATAATAATAAGATGAACATAATAAAAATAAAATATTATATTCTATTATAATAATTATAATATTAGAATAGATATGATCCTATATAATAAATATTACAAACCATTTAAAAGATCATTTTAGTAAAGAATTTATATAATAAAATAACCATGCTCGATCGGTTGCATCCATTCAAAGATATTTATATAGAAGCAGACTACTCAGACAGAGGGGACATAATAGTTCACGGGGGTGGGAAAGAAAGAGGAAGTAACTACCATGGATGGAGGAGAGAGAGAAAATTCTTGTAGAGGAATGAATAGCGGGGGAGGAAATCCAAGCGGGAAACAATTGCTTTCAGAATATTGGAGAAAGAAACATAGAGTGGGGAGGAATAAGAATGCACAGGAGAAGAGTAGAACAAATAATCAAATCAAGGAAGCAGGAAGCAAAAAATCAGAGAAGGATATAAAAGGCTATAACCAAACAAAGGCATTGAAGACATGATTTTGGCAGAGATAATTGTACTTGGTGATGTTAACCCCACCAACTACATCAGTCATGAATAGAAACTAAGACAAATAAAAAAAAAAATCGTTCAGAGGCATCAATAGGTGGTCATACGCAGACTGATATATTAGTCAGGTATTCCACTAGAATAGTTGGCAGATTGCTAGTGACGTGAACACAAACAGACAAGGACCGAACTCACATATTCATTCTACTAAGCACCCAGATGCTGACTACGAATTATATCAAAGGCCATGGATGATGTTAAAGGTAAAATCAATACAAACTTAGAACATTGAGGTAAGCACCAATAAAAGGTGGGCAGTGACGGAAGTAATAAAATTCAGGTTTGATCGAACACAATAGATAGAAGGAAGAAAATACCAAAGGAGCACACTGGCATCTATTTCAATAATCATGCTCACTAAAGTTCAGGTGATCAAGATCAGCATTAACATGATTATAGGATTTGATCTCTCATTCCCCAAATCGATGTAGATTTCAGCATGAAGGGAGCAGGGCCTAGTCTTGTAGACGACAGGAAAGACTGGAGCCAACATCAGGAGAAATAGAGAGCTACACGTGGAAGAATATCCACTATAGCAATAGAAAAACTCAAAGCCATTCATCGCAGGAAGTCTTGTACTCAGAGGAAGAAACAGTAGAGACATATGGTTCATCTGATATTAACAATTGGAAGACTTTATGATAGCAGAGGATTCAAACATCAGAAGTTGATTTTAGAGGGTGCAGCCTCTAGCATGATACATAATAAACCAGAAAGAGAAAGATCATTCAGTTCCTAAGAATACCGACTATCAAATTTTTACCAAGCCTTAGGATATTATATTTGCTTGATAAGAAACTCATGTTGTGATCAATACTCATCCGAAACTTGGACAGAAGTTTTGTCCTTATCATACCAATAATTACTCGACCTCTTATCAGAATCGAATGGAAATATCAGCAGATAATTAAGAGTTCGTTTGGTTGATGGAATAGGAATAGAAAAATTACAGACACCAACATGATGGATAGACTTGACCATGCCAAACCTAAAGACAAGGGTTTTCATAGGATGATCCAAAATGTTTTTGAAAATCAATGCAATAACTCAATCGAGCTTGTTCTAGCTCTCATCTAGAAGGTTGTATCTATTCATCCTCCTTAGCAATGCTTGACTATGGAATATTCAACCAAACCTCTTTTCATGCAAGGTAAAAGCATCTTAGTGGCATTACAAATACGACTGAGCAAAAAATGAATAAACCACTACTCTTCTTATTTATTACACCGAGAGGTGTTCTATACAATGTCAGCACAAATGCCCAGCACAGGAATCTGCCAAGATTCCTTGTCAATAAAATAGAATTTGGAGCGGTTACAAACCTCCAAATTAAATATTAAAAAAGAATACTTGAAATAATAGCTGGCTGAAATAATAGGAAGCCAAATGGAGGCCGAAATAATAGGCCCAAAAGAGTAGGGCCCGAAAAAGTAGGACTTGAAAAAATAGGGGCAAAATAATTTGAATATGATTTTTTTTTGTTAAATATACTTTTGTATGCACATTCATGCTCATTTTTTGCGGGGAGTGGGGGCATTTCAAAAAAATTCGTGGAATGTGAAGAGACGTCTATTGGGGGATATGAGGACCCTCTCAGAAGTTATAAAACCAAGGCTCCTCATTTCATTTTCATTTTATGTTTTTGTAGGAAGGAAGAGGTGGAGGTTATTGGAGGATTAAATTGGAGTTTTCGAATAGGAGTAAGTTGAAGTTTTGGAGTAACATTTTTGCAGGTGAGATTTCTATTTTTTATTTACATTTTCATTTAGATTTAGATGTAGATGTAAATTGAGATTCAAAATTAGTTATAATATTCTACTTTCATTTAGATTTCAATTTTAATTAATTTCATTTAGATTTAGAATTTTGTTCATAACTATTTAGGCTTGCATTTAATAGTTTAGTCTTTCACGTTTAATTTAGATTTAGATTTGTACTCAAAATCTATTTGATATATATATTTTATAATACTTTTCATTGTTAATGGTTCTTGATGGGAGTGTTTTAGGGGTGTCTTCTTTTCTATTTCTGAAATATTTTTGTCCAATATGTACTTTCCTAACCAGATCTATCCATTTTCTTCTGATTCATGCATGGAGCTTCCTGACGCTATTAGCGCGTTGTTGGGACTAAATGGGAATGGATTAAAGATAAATGACTGACTCTAGATCTGGATATGCATTTGGAATTGGCTCTATTGCGGCTCCAATTTATAGGTTCCTTCCTACTACCTATTCTTTTGATGGTTTAATCTGGTTAAGTGCGGATTGAGAGCTTCTGGCTCATTCCCACCGGTGTGAATAATTATGTCAATGCTGAACGACTTATCCGATGTGATAATTGCTCTAGCTATAGAATGCGTCCATGGTGATTTTCGTAGCAATAGAATTGAAAAAAAATGAAAATTTGGTATTAAGACAATGTTATAGGAAATATTTGAGCAGAAATGCTTATATATACATTCAAATTTCTTTTGTAACTCATAATATCAATCTCACTTTTTCTTGTGCTCCTCTAGTCTAAGAAATATAATAGATTGGAGTAACAAATTGCTTCTGTAATGACAGTTGCAGGTGCAATTATTTTAGCAATTTTGGGCATTCTAACTGTTCTTGTGATGGGTACTTATGTATTAGTTCATAGATTATGTGATTTGGTTGTATTTAGAGTCTTTTTAATAATGTTTGAAACTACTATTAAATAAAATAATAAAGATTAATTTAATGTTAAATATGACATGCTATAGCACTTATCAAAAATATCAAAAACACAATTGCTACAGCAAAATGAGAATGGAGAAAAAACTTCAGTTTTTGTATTAATTCGTCTGCTTAAAATATATTACAATTGCCATATTTTATATTGAGAAATGCCTCATATGGACATTTGCATGCTTATTTAACTACACTACAATCAAGACTAACTTTGTACTTAATCTAATTTTATCGAATGAGGCTGACCCAAGATTCTTATGTAACTGTTGTTATAACAAACATAGACAGTCGTAGAACTTGTGATTAATAATTTATAACTGCTTGATTCTCTGTACTTCATGTGTAAATTCATGATTCTAAAAACTCAAAGTTCAAACTGCATGTTACATTCTCTTCCTTATTTGGTGAATTGGAGCATGACTATTAGATTAAACGGTGCATGGAAGAGACAAAACACTAAAAGAAATTACTCTTTTCTTATTATTATTGTTGCTGCTATTTTTAATTTTTTTATAATTATTCTTAGTCTTGATGTTGTTTTTAATTTTATTATTACAAATATTGATTATTAATATCTCTGAGTTCATCCAGAGAATAGTACTAAATCTAAAAAAACTTAGTAATAACAGTTTGAGATAATTACAAAAAGTTTTTATTTTCACAAATATTCTCTTTCTTTTGAAAATCTACTATTATTTTGGTAATGAATTGTAAAGTAGAAAGGAAAAACTTTCTGTAAATCTTTTTTGGTTACTATTTTGCTTGCAGTTTTCATTTTCTATGAAAGTTTATTATTTTTTCAAATCTTAAAAATAAATTTTCTTATATATGTAATTTTATTTTATTATTAAAATAATAAGATTTTGGAGGTTGTAAAATACTGAAGTTTAGAAATTATTTTAGATTTTACAAATGAATTTTAACATAATATTTATATTAAAGAAAGAAAAGATAATAAAATTGTTACTTAAAT